>BPLR01006294.1:0-81476 GCA_021605095.1 Caerostris extrusa
CATTTTTAGTTTTATATTCTTTATTTAATTAAATAATAAAATTTTATAAATAAAAGCATGTTTCAATGAGTATTTTTGTGCAAGAATGTTTAATTTTATTCAATTCCTTTGTCTGAACTAATTGGAGATTTTGTAAAATATCTGACTTGTTATATATATATATATATATATATCTGTGTGTGTGTTAATTTTTTCAAAAATTTTATATTTGTTCACTAAATAATATCTTTTATGAAATTAATTCTTATTCTAGATGCTACAAAATATGATTATTCTATTATGGCTATATATATATAACAATATTTTTGTCGCATTAAATACTCTCAGTAAAGCTTCAATAAAATTGTCAAACTCATCCTATCCGCAACTAATTTAAATAAACCATGATATTTGAATCTTTTTTTTTTTTTTTTTAATAGAGCTAATTTCAGTAGTTTTTAAGTTGTGAGACTTCAATGCATTCAACTTTAAATAATTGCATATTAGTAAAGTCGCAGCATAGTTATAAATTACTTGAATATACAGGAATTATGATTAATACATGAATTTAACATATGTATTCAAATTTCTTTTATATACATTTTTATTTTTAAACATTTATTTATTTTTAAGCAAAAAGCATTTCTAAATGATGTCTCTATAGAATTGATTTTTAACAGAAATTCCCCAAAATAAAGATATAACCACTGATTATTGTAAAAGAGATTATGTAAAATGGAATATTCATACATATATGTCGTACACATTTGTAGTTAATAAAAACTTCTTCTAACTTCTTTTTGAAACTCATATTAGTTTTTATATGTTTCATAGATGGGCCAACTAAATAAAAATGTTCATCTTCATATGCATTAAATGCAGTGTCAATCATTTAAATTTTATTGGTTATAAAGAACAAATTTATTGCGATAATACATGAAACGGGTAGGGTTGTCAGCCCAATGCACTAAAGTCATATTAGACCGGGACCTATAGTTTAAAGTAGATTCCAAACCATTACAAGCATCCATAACATCGTCAAAATGTTAGTCACTCAGCCATTAGGCCCATTTCAGCAAATTAATTATGCTGATTATTATCGATAGAGATCTAGGCTAGTTGAAAGAAAGAAAAAAAAGCTTAGTTCAAAAACAGTTGTATGTATCAGTTGCTTGTGAACATATAGAGAAAAAAATGCTGGGCAACAAATTTTTATTTATCATTATTTTTTTCAGATGATGAATTGGAAGATAACCCTAATCAAAGTGATCTGATAGAGCAGGCAGCAGAAATGTTATATGGATTAATTCATGCAAGATATATTTTAACAAATCGAGGCATCGCTCAGATGGTGATTATTTCAGAAACTACTAATTTTTTTAGCTGAGTAGGATAAATATATTTTTAATTTTAGGTAGGAATCTGTCTGTGCTCTTTAAAAGAAAGCATTGCTGTGTTAAAAAATCAGTTATGTCTTTACCACCTTTTTTAATGATTTTTTTAAGTAAGTAAATTATAAACATTATAGAAGAACTAAGGTTTTTCTTAAATCCTAATATGATTGGCTTTAATTCTAATATTTAATTCAATTATTATTGGCTTTAATAAAAAAATATTTAAAAATTATTGCTTTTCTTTACATGTTCGTGAAATGTTTTGTCGTTTTATATAAAAGTGGTAATGTGTAAAAAAAAAAAAAAAAACTTTTTTTTTTTTTTTTGGCATCCTAATCAGTAGAAGTAACATACAGGCATTTTTTTATAAAGGTGATAAAAATATTATATAGTCTTAATAGATATTCAATATTTTTACATATTCTTATTTTTCTTCTTTTTTTTTACTCGTATTTTAACATTATGTAAATTTTACAGTTAATTCACATCACTTTTAATTATGAAGACCATTCGTAATGATTCACTTTTATAAATCTTACATCTTGCAATTTACAATGGTTAAACATATGTAATATTTATTAACATATTGGAAATTGCAATTAGAATAAGGATAATACTTTTTTCCTTTAATAAATTTTTAATTAAATAGGGAAATTTAGTTAATATATTTTCTGTTATTAATGTCAAATTATTTTTTATCATGACATATTATTTGTTTTCAGATAGAAAAACATCAGAATGGAGATTTCGGTGCATGCCCACGAGTGTATTGTGAAAATCAGCCCATGCTTCCTATTGGTATTTTAAAATGTTTATCTAATTGCTTGTAATTTTTAATTTATAGCCTGGCTAAAAGTTAGTTATATGGCTTTTTTTTTTTAATGCTTGTAGGCTTCACATAAAAAATTTATATATTGTTTACCATCAATGTCTTTTTAATCAAGAATGAATCAAATTTTATATAAATGTTTATTATTAAAAGACTATGTAATTTGATTCATTTTTATTTGCAGTTTTTTTTTGTTCATATACCTATTGTGTTATAAACACAAAAATTCATTTAAATATATATTTTTGTTTATTTTTTTCAATTGATATCTAAAATTATATATATATAAGAGGATTTATGAAAAAAAAAAAATTTCTCCTTTTTATTTTATTTTGAGTTTTGCTGTGTTCTTTTAGATGTTTTGATTAAAAATCTGAATGGTAACTAAGTTGGTCTTTGAAATTATTAGTTGTTAAGAACTTTTCTCTTTATGTACACAATTAGGCTTTGATGGAAGTCTGTTCTGTCATATAATTATTCTTATATGTAAACATCATTTTGTGTGTAAATCTAGGTCAATCTGCAAAAGGTATCTTTATGTTAATTAGTAAAAGCAGTAACTTGCGAAGGGACCATAAATAAATCCCTTAGTAAAATGATTCTATAATATAATTTTAAAGTTGATTGAACTTGTAAATTTACACATTTCTTAATTAGAAAAGTTCATATTTGGAACATATAAAGTATTTTAGCTTAATGAGTCAGATCCTATACTGATTAAATATGTCACTTAGAAAATATAAATTGTATATGCATAACTTACATATTAAAAATACTTTAATTATATGTTAATGGAATATTTTTTAATATTATATTTTAGCAGTGATAGTAATTTTGTTACAACAAATCTCATTGTATTTATCCATATAATATTACTGCCAAGGTTTTGTCTCCATTTTAAGTTTCAGGTGCAATATATTTTTAAATCCATTAGCAAATTCTAATAATAATAAAGTTTTTAAATTAATTTAGGGACAGTTTTTTATGGTTACCATACCTATCAGCACAAAAATCTTGTTATGTGGCTGAAATTAATTTATAAATAGCTATAAATGTGTTCTGAAGTTTCATTTTTTCTTAAAGGTTTGTCTGATGTACCTGGGGAATCAATGGTAAAATTGTACTGTCCAAAATGCACAGATGTTTACAATCCCAAATCCTCCCGTCATAATCAGACAGATGGGGCTTATTTTGGCACTGGCTTCCCTCACATGTTGTATATGGTTCATCCTGATTACAGGCCCAAAAGACCAACAAATCAATTTGTTCCAAGGTGAGTATTCTTCTTAAAAAAGAACGGCTGGGAAAAGAAAGAATTAACAATTTTAGATGTTCAAAGTTAATTGAGTACATTTTAGAATGATAAATAGCAGCATTTTAAAAGACTTGTTTTAAGGATTTCGAAGGTGGGAATCAATTTAATTAGTATTTTAATTTAGCATTTAATTTATATTTTTAATTTTGTAAAATATTGAAAAGGAAATGAATTGTTAATATTAAAATTTGAAGCTTATACGGTTTGAAACTGTTAGCTTGTCTCCTGCTGACAATGAACCTTTTTTTCATTTTATTTGTTGTAGTACATATAAGTTATTATTTGTGTATACAATTATATGTGTAAGGTATTTATATCTTCTATTCTTTTTCCATTCGTTAACAGGATTTTATATGAACTTGATCTGTTCTTTATCCTTCTGTCCAAGCACTGTAAAATAAACATTGACAATTTAAAAAAAAAAAAAAAATACTTGCGTTTGAAATTTAGGGGATAATATAATTTTAAGTTAGCTGAAAAATAAAGAGATCTGGGATTCAACATGGTGTAAGTGCCATTTCTTAATTGCTCAGAATTTTTCTTTGCTTTCTTTATATTAACCTTTCAACTTCATAGAAGCTCTTCGTTTTGTAATTAATACAATTCTGAGATGAAAGTCCGTTTATTTCTACTTTCCTGAACTTAATTGTGCATAATTTATCAGGATATTACAAAATAATAAGTTATCATTTTAGGTCCATTTTGCCTTTGAGTGAATTAAAAATAAAATAAAATGAGATGTGCATCATATAACTGGTAAGAAAACTGCTGCTAACTACTAAAAGTATTTTATAAGATTTACAATAATTATATTCTAAATGATTCAATTTTAAATATTTTACTTAATTATTGGACAGAAGCATGCAATTCTTCTTTCAGGTGCCCAGTGATAACATTCGCCTTTTCTTTTCAATCTGATCTTGTCCAAGACAAATTTCATGTTTTTATTCCCATCAGAATGATGTCTTTCATCTTTCTATGCCGATTAATTTTTGATGGTCGAACATAATCTTTTCCTTTCTCTGAGTGATATTTAAATTCTTATAACATGATGTGATCTATTTTTTTAGAGTGTGATTTGTCTATTTCAATCTCTATCGATTTGTGTTTTTAAAATAACACAAATCTATTCATCATAATTTTCTGTTATTTATCATTTCTATTATTCATTATATTATTTGATCTTAAATCAATTTCAATCTTAATTCATAAATTATAAATATTAAATTTAATTTTACAATTATATAAGGATCTATTTTTTAATATTTATATACCTATTTCATTGAAAGAAATTATTCACAAACTAAAATATTTGGACCAGTTGTTTTAAATTTAAATGAAAAATTATTTTATCATTTTTTTCTTTCAGATTATATGGATTTAAAATTCACCCCCTGGCATATCAACTTCAGCAACAAGCTAGTGCAAGTTTTAAGGCCCCCGTTCGAGCAATTCCTTTTAATAACAATAAACGATGAAATAAAAAGTTTCTTCAACATGTTTAGAAGTTACTTGCAGTACATTTAGTTTATCTGAACAATAAATTAAAAAAATATATCTATTCACTTGAAATGTATTGAGTATGCATCGAAAGTTTCTTTCTCATGTTTCTTTTTACCTCAATTTATGAAATCATAGTAAAAACTTTTTATTTAATTGGTGGGTGTTTTACTTTTCTTTTCACGTAAATGGTGAATTTTAATGACTTGATTAACTTTTTACCATATATTTAGCAAAAAGTTACGTGTTTTTTTTATGATTAAATATCTTTGTTTTATTTGTCTTAAAAAATTATAGTATGAGAGTTAGAGCTCTTATGAGAACTATAAATGTTTAAAACAAATTTTCTAAATATTCTACATTAAAGATTAAAAAACAGATTCATAAGATTACACAGTTATGTTTTCATCTAGTAAAAAAAAAAAAAAAAAAAAAATTTAAATTAACTTAACACAGTATCTTTCAGTTAATTAATCTGTATTTAAAAAAAAAAGGAATTCTTATTACTATAAATTACCGTAACATTTTATCAGACTTAAGATACAATAACAGTATTAGTTTGGTATTATAGTAACCTCTCTTTTATCCAGCATTTGATTGTTTGGTGCATTTTGTAATCTGGAACTGATCAAACCTTCACTTTCATATGTATTCAAGCATTTATTGAACTTGGACTTCCAAATGACAACACAATGAAGCTTCGTATTCGTAATTTGTATACGAGCTTCATTGATTCAGAAATTTACGTGGGTTCAAAATATGCATAACTGTACATGTTTTTATCATTTAAATTTTTATCTTTGATATTCCCTTTTAAAACTATATTGACACACAATAATCCATCAAGGCTGTGGTCCCTAACATGCCAGGTAGAAGAGAGGTTATTGCATTTGCTTAAATTATTAAACTCTATATCAATATTTACACATTTTATTATGTAAATATAATAAAATTCAGTATTAATTCTATAACTCATTGACAACTATGGATGTGGTTAAAGTATTGGTTTTATTTAATTATCGTAATTTTTTTTTTTTTTTTTTAAATTAGCACTATCAACATGAAAACAATTTACAATCAAAATGTAATTGTTAGTTTTGTCTTGGTGTGAAGAAATCAATAAAATTAAAGTAATAGTTTTATAATACTTATAATTTGCTCTGCCATTCAGAAATTTCCATATTGAGTAAATAATAAATATTTATATCCCTGTGTGTTGAAATTGACAAACATGAAAAAAGAACATTTAAATTGAAAATACAGGTCTTGTTGTATACATCTGTTCTAATTTTTTTTTTTTTATCCTAACCCTTTTGGATTAAGGAAAGGATTGAGTATATTGATTTGTAATGTAAATTAATTTTTGACATTAAATGCTAAGGAAATTACCTGTAAATATTCATTTTCAACTCTTGTTTAAATTGATTAAATATATTTAGCATTTAGTGACAATGTAATTAAATCTTGGCTGATTTTTTATTTCCCCTTCTTTTGTGATTAAACAATTTTAAAGTGTAAAACAGATCATTAAAGTAAAATAAAGTTCTGATAAAAATTTGTGATAAATTTTTAGTATTTCTATTGTTAGACTATTAAACTTATTAGAATTTTATTGAAATCACTTTAAATAATCAATCTCTCAAATTTTATCAAAATCACTTCGAACATCAAATAGCATAAAGATCAAAACTACAATTTTTTTATATAAATAATTCTATATAATATTAATAATTTCTTTTAAATAACATTAAAATATTTTTGAAAAAATTATCTTTAAATTTACATTCGTATGTAAAATTAGCACTAGTAATAAAGTACTAGTTATTTTATGCCTATATTTCACATGACCATCATTTATTGCGTATTTTCAAAAATTTTATCTTGCAGTTATCCTTAATAAAAACTAAGCCATTGCTAAACATGTTTATCCTTATAATTTATAGTTATTATCACTATGTATCATAAAGCAATAGCTTGATGTGTGTGATGGTGAAATTTCAAATCGATTTTTTTAATTCAACAAAACATACTTTTACAGGGGGGCCTGCCCATTAAATCTGTAAAAGTCAGGAAATATGCTAACTAAAATTTTTGAGCCTTTCGTTACCGAGAAGTGTACCGTCCGACCCCAAAAACCGGGTGAAGAAAAATTAGTTTGCTTGGCGATATCCTTGAAAAATATGGGCACTGTTCTTAAAAGTATAGAGCAGGGATGGGCAAACTACGGCCCGCCGGAAGGTTCTATCCGGCCCGCGGATAGAGTTTTAATTTGCCAGTCCAAGGCAAATTAAAAGAAATATATATTTTATATTATACATCCATCTCCTGTCCTACATAGATTAAATATTTTTTATTAAAAAATTATTATTTTTATCTCATTTCCTGAGGTTAAATTAAATACCTTCAGTAAATGAAGAGAAGCTTAAGAATTATAATGATAGCTTGAAAAACTGCATTTTGAGTTCGAACGCAGATTTCAAGATTCCAGTGCCATTCAAACAGAATTAGATATTTTTACCATGCTTTTCAACATAAATTGTGAAGCAGTGAGGTCAGATTTGCAGGTTGAGTTGCAATCTAACAATCATCTCAAGCAGTTGTTTCTAAAGAGTTAGTTAGTTCAAGTTAAGAGTTTTACAAATCATTATCGAAAGTAAGTTAACAAATTTAATATCTCACGGCCAGAAAAAATCAGTGCTATGTTTGCTTCATCTTATACATATATGTGAACAAGTGTTTTCAACTATGAACCTTAGAAAGAATTATTTCAGAAGTAGACTGGCAGATGAGAATTTAGCCTCTTTCCTTAGAATCGGTACATCTCACTTCGAACCTCAATATAAGGAACTTTTAAAAATGAAATCGCAATTTCATTCATCTCATTAATAAATTTAAATTGTAATATTTGTATATTGTATTTAAAATTTTTGACCCGCCAAACTTTTTATTTTTCGGCCCGCGGCCGAAAAAGTTTGCCCATCCCTGGTATAGAAAAAAAGAAACGTGGGGGAACATTAATTATTGTTGCTTTACAAAATTAGAGAGAAAATATGTAACTATAAACGGAAATCGATAATACTGATAGCTTTCGATTCTAGATACATGGAAAAAATAAACTCATTTGCGACTTAACGTGGTCGTGAACCGGACCGTGGTTTTTTCATCCTTTAATTTTTTTTTTTATCGACGTTTCTTTTTTTCAATTCCTTCTATTAGCTCACACTCTTCCCTATATATAGCTTGCTCAAATTTTCAATCGTTAATAAAATACTTTTTTATTCATCCACTGAAGTTCAAATACATTTTTTTTTTTTTTGAATTTGTTGTGGATGACACTAGATGTTAATAGTTTTTCAAATATTAATTCAGTAATTAAATTTAATTAATTAATTTTAGTTTTTTTTTTTTTTTTTTTTAGATTTAAGTTGCATGTATCTACCAACAGATGGCGTCAGATAAACTTAAAAAAAATGAAAATAATTAAAATTATTTATAAAGGACAGCATTATAGTGAAAAAAAAAAAGTAGGAATTGACTTAATTTTTTTTATATATATATTACTTGTTCTGTTGAAAATAACTAGATTCTTCGGGGTTTTTTCCTCTCTCAAAAGGTCTGTGTGTATAAAAACCCTTTCAAAACTGCATTTTTAATATGCTTTTATTAGTTTCACCTGTATGTATGTTTGTAACTGACTCTTTGGGCTCGATTTTGCCCTACTTTAAGCAATCCGATTTAATTTAAAAGTTGTAGACTTATCAAAGACTGACGACAATAAAATATTTTGATCGCCAAGATTAATGATTAAAACACACAGCCTTTGAAAAGTCATCTTGATCGGCGCATCATTTTTTCCCCTGGAAATCTGTTTCTCCTCATACACACTATTTAGTTGCAAAGAAACATTTACAGACATTCAAACCTGCTTGGGACAACGGATAATGCGCCTGATTACGGATTAGGAGATTCCCTGTTCGAATATTGGCTGGCTCGCCATATTAGCATTTAGCCTTTGTTTTACTCGCAATTATATTATTGTAAGAACCAGTCCTCCGTACCGGAACAACATTTAAATATTATAGTTTAAAAACACTAAAAAACATGGTTTTAGAGTTAATCAAACTAAAAAGTAAAAAATAAATTAATAGTTTAAAAAAACTAAAAACACGCTTTTAGAGTTAATCAAACTAAAAAGTAAAAAAATAATGTACGACTATGTTTTATGTACTATGACTATACTAATATTATAAGAATTTATGAAATAAATTCGATGAATTTTATTGAAATAATCTAACTATAAAATAGTTTTTGCAAAACAATGTAATTTTTTGCAATTTTAAGTAGTATTTACACTAAATTAATAAATTAATAGTTTAAAAAACATGCTTTTAGAGTTAATCAACTAAAAAGTAAAAAATAATTGTTAACATAAGAATAAAATGATTGACGGGAAAATGAATGTCACTGTTCTAAAAGCGTGGGGTGCTCGATATCAATCGTTATAATTTTTCACTAGTTTCATTCCGAAATGCAGAGTTAGTTTAAAAATGTCATGCACCCCACGCTTTTAGAACAGTGACATTCATTTTCTTGTCAGTAATTTTATTCTTATGTTAACAATTATTTTTTACTTTTTAGTTGATTAAGTCTAAAAGCGTGTTTTTTAAACTATTAATTTATTAAGTTAGTGTAAATACTATTTTAAAATTGCAAAAAATTACATTGTTTTGCAAAACTATTTTATAGTTAGATTATTTCAATAAAATTCATCGAATTTATTTCATAAATTCTTATAATATTAGTATAGTCATAGTACATAAAACATAGTCGTACATTATTTTTTAGTTCGATTAACTCTAAAAGCGTGTTTTTAAGTTTTTTAAACTAATAATTTTTTTCTATTCCTTCTATTAGCTCACACTCTCCCTATATATATCTTGCTCAAATTTTCAATCGTTTATAAAATACTTTTTATTTATCCGCTCAAGTTCAAATTTTTTTTTTTTTTTTTTTTTTTTTTGAACTTGTAGTGGATGACACTTGATGTTAATACAGTTTTTTCAAATATTAATTCAGTAATTAAATTTAATTAATTAATTTTAAATTTAAGTTGCATATATCTACCGATAGATGGCACCAGATAAACTTAAAAAAAAAGGGGATGAAAATTATTTATAAAGGACTTTCTGCAATAGAGTGAAAAAAAAAAAGTAGGAATTAACTTTAAAAAAAAAAAAAAATATTACTTGTTCTGTTGAAAATGACTAGATTCTTCGGGGTTTTTTTTTTTTTTTTTTTTCCTCTCTCAAAAAGTCTGTGTGTATAAATACCAAAGAAAAAAACCCTTTTAAAACTGCATTTTTTTTATTGGCTTCCATAACCAGCCCCTCTTCATATTCATTAAAAATGAGAAATTAGTCCGATTTCCCGAATTTGTTCATAACTGAAAAGTTCGTAGGCTGACACATAGATGGCGCTACTAGCTTAAAATCCATATGGTTTTTAGTTAGCCCTAAAATAAAAAAAGAACAGAATACAACAAAACATGCTGAAACAGAGTTCATTAATCAAACATATTTCTAGCTTCCCAATATCGCTCGGCGAGAAAAGTCTTGCTCAGAGCAGGACAGTGAAGTAGATGCATGAAGTCCATGGCCTCTCCAGAGCTGCACAGTGTGCATATAGGGGAAGGAACAATTTTGAGTCTGTAACGATGGTTTCGCAGACAGTCGGTTGTCAAATTAGCCTCCTTAATAGTATATAGACATCAATATCCTTCTCACACAGGGTCAGCAAAAGCTCAGCGCACTTGGATTGAGACAGTCCACCGGCATTGCACTGTAGAACTCGAAGAGCATCAAAGTGAGGGGAGGAAGACATAATGCCAAGTTGTAAATCTTTTAGCCACTAAAAGGTGTTACCAGGTGCACCACGGGGAGGTAGATCTGAAAACTGATAAATTTTGTGCAATGTGTACTATTGCAATATTGTGTTCTATGAATGAGCAAGCCCTTACCAGCCATGTGAAATAAAAAACTTTAAAAGTTTTTTTTTTCTTTTAATGCAGCTGGCAAATAGACCGTGATCTTCGCCATAAGGGCTGCACCGATGTTACTCACTTTGCATTACCCAGAGGGCGCGTGTAACTTTGTGGTAAGTCACGAACGCGGAGTAACATTGCCCCCGCAACGCTCTACGATCCTATTAGGACCGGGACCTACGGCTTAAAGTGGATTCAGAACCACTACAACACCTATGGGCAGAGCCGGGATATGAACCCGATACCTGTGGTACCGAACGCCAGAGCCCTAGCCATTCGGCCATCAGGCCCTCTTTCAAAAAGTATTATTAGGAAAAATGAATCAACAGTATAAAAATCAATTTTTAAGCCATCCCAGAAAATACTGAAACCATTTTAAACACCAGTACAACAAAAACATTACTGAGCTATGTGAGATCTTCTCACTCCAAGTATGTTGAATCAATAGTAAGAAAATGTCCGAGGTTCTACAACAAGAAAAAGTGGAACTGAAAGGAAAAGAAGGTTTGAGCAACTAGGGGCCTAAATGGTCTGTGGCTAGCTCTCTGGCGCTCGGTACCACAGGTTTCGGGTTCGAGTCCAGGCGGTGCCATGGATGTTTGTAGTGGTTCGTAATCCCCTTTAAACCGTAGGTCCCAGTCTAAGATGATCGTGGAGCGTTGCGGGGTATTGCTACTCCATGTCCGTAGCTTATCTTCAAGCTACATGCCCCTCCTGGGTAGTGCTAAGTGAGGTGCAGTGCTTGCCTTAGGCATCAAAGACAACTGTCCAAGTGTTTGCCAGCTACATTAGAACAAAAATATATATATATTCAAAATTTTTCGCCTCAAGTCCTGTAGCAGTTTTGGAGGGACTGGTCCAGTTATGAAGATCGGTTCCCATCTCTGATGCATCTCGCCTCTCATTACAAATTCCATCTGAGAGAAACGCTTAGAGGTGTAGTAGACGAAATGTCCATGCCTTTGCGTGGTACTAGGACATCCATAAAAGGAAGGTGTTTCAAAATTGCCCACTTCTTTGCACAATGACTTCCCACTATCAGAGACAATAGACGTGGTGGTTAAAACTTGTATAGAAAAAATCCTTATTAAAAACAAGTGTGCATCGACCCTCTTAATATGAAAACGAGAATCAGTGGTAGTGGTTCGGTGTAGTGGTTGTAGTGGTTTGGAATCCACTTTAAGCCGTAGTTCCCGGTCTCCTATGACTGTAAGAGCATTACGGAGCAAAAGTCAGTCTTCTACCTACGGCTGCTCCGTCTCAACAGAAGCTGCTTCTTTCCCCTTCAACCATGAGTCCATACATGTTTGTGGGCTTGATCTAGATTAGATATCTACCAAGTGGGATAAGTAACAACAACAACAGGTTTCAGCAACTAAAGGAGCGAAAAACAAAAACTGCTTCGTGATGTTCAGCAAGAAACAGTTTTGATTGATGAGGAAATAAATGAATTAATGATTAAAATATAGTGAGACTCCTACTTAATGAACATTTTGGCTTGAGAATTTCCAGGACCTTTTTTTAGAAATTTACTGATATACCGGACTTTGCATAGGTAGAACTAAATTTATTTTTTGCTAAATCTTTTTTTAACTTTTTAGGTCAATCTTGATCTTCCCGAACATGGATTGGTCATGGTCGTCAGGTATAATATTAAAAGCATTAACAGTTGGGCTGACATGTTCGTAGGCTGACACATAGATGGCGCTACTAATATTAAATCCATATGACTTTTAGTTAGCCCTAACCTTCAAAAGACACGTGTATAAATTTGACAGCTGTTGTACTATTAGTATGTGAGTTATAGCATTTTTAGGGAAGCAACTTTTGTTAGTTTGAAAAAAATGGATAAAAAGGAATTTCATGTCTTAATAAAGCACTGCTTTTTGGCGAAAAAAATACTATTGAAGCCAAGGCTTGGCTTGATAAACATTATTCGGACTTTGCACCAGGAAAATCAACCGTAGAGAAGTGGTTTGATGAATTTAAAAGAGGCGAAATGAGCACCGAGGACGACGTACGCAGTGGACGCCCCAAAGAGGCTGTTACCAACGAAAACATCAAAAAGACCACAAAATAATTTCTGATAACCGTAAAGTGAAAATTATTGAGATAGCTGAGACCCTAAAGATATCAAAGGAACGTGTTGGACATATCGTGAATGAATATTTGGTTATGCGAAAGCTCTGTTCAAAGTGGGTGCCGCGCGAGCTCACAATCGGCCAAAAATAACAACTAATTGATGATTCTAAGCAATGTTTGGAACTGTTCAATCGTAATAAACCCGAATATTTGCGTCGGTATGTGACAATGGATGAAACATGGGTCCATCATTTCACAAAAGGAGTCCAATCGACAGTCAGCCGAGTGGACAGCACGTGATGAACACTAAAAATGCTATAACTCACATACTAATAGTGCAACAGCTGTCAAATTTATACACGTGTCTTTTGAAGGTTAGAGCTAACTAAAAATTATATGGATTTAATACTAGTAGCGCCATTTATGTGTTAGCCTACGAACTTTTCAGTCCCCCTGTTAGTTAAAGAGTAATATCAAATTGAAAACAGATTAAAATTAGAATTTTAATTAAATACACATAGTAATAGGATTGCTAGAGATTATAAATGAGGGTATAGAGTGCTTGAATATTTTTAAGTGCAGAGGTTGTTTTATGGACTAAAAATATTTTGAAACTATGAATTAAACTAAATTTTAGGAACTAAGAGACATTCTTCTCGTACTAGAACTTTGGATTGCTATCCGGGATTTATTATTTTTCGGAACAAATTCTGGGATTTATAAGTCTATCCTAGGAAGCCCTGAAAGTTTTAAATTCCTCTACTAGTTTTGTTTCATTCTAACAATTGTATAATACTAGATTTTTATTGAAAGATGGATTATTGTAACTTCTTTTACTTAATGTGGATGCAATTAGTTGCATTTTCAAACTGAATTTTGAAGAATTTCGGTATAATGCTTAACCTTGTAATTTAGACCTAGCATTAACATATTTTATTAAATGAAGTATGAAACATTGAGAAATATGTATCCAATTTTTCGCAATAATTTAAACAGTCACTTTTTTTTTTTAAAACTCACTATTTTCATTTCTATGTCTTCCATGGAACGCATTGTTGTAGAATATATTACACAATATCCTCAATCTCGAATGGTTTCATATCTTTCATAAGTCGGGACTGATTAAACTCATATAGACTTATTCCTTCATGGTTGAATGATGTGATGGTTTTTATTATGTTATATAAAAATGCAGTTAAGTTTTGTTTTTACCTTCACTTAACCTACCAAAAAACAAAAGCCACATTAATCTATGAGATCAGTATATGATGACTAAATAAAACGCTTTATTGTAAAGGATACTGCTTAATACATTGCAAGAACCTGTTGAGCTTAATGCTAAAAACTACAACTATTTTTAAATAACGGAATGAATTGCTTGGTTCAAATGAAACATGCAAATAAATGGAAACCAGAGATGAATACAAATTATGCTTAGTATGAAATAACTGATAAAAATGTCGATGAAATTGAAAAAAAAAAAATACAAAAAAATACACTTGCGTTTTGATGAAAAATATGGAGAAGATTCTGTGAAGAAAGAGCACTCGGCAAGGCAAAACAAAAAAAATTAATAGTTTAAAAAAAAAACTAAAAAAACACGCTTTTAGAGTTAATCAAAGTAAAAAATAAATTAATAGTTTAAAAAACTAAAAAACACGCTTTTAGAGTTAATCAATCTAAAAAGTAAAAATAATTGTTAACATAAGAATAAAATGACTGACGAGAAAATGAATGTCACTGTTCTAAAAGCGTGGGGTGCTCGATATCAATCGTTATAATTTTCACTAGTTTCATTTCGAAATGCAGAGGTAGTTTTAAAATGTCATACAAAACACCCCACGCTCTTAGAACAGTGACATTCATTTTCTCGTCAGTAATTTTATTCTTATGTTAACAATTATTTTTACTTTTTAGATTGATTAACTCTAAAAGCGTGTTTTTTAGTTTTTTTAAACTATTAATTTATTTTTTACTTTGATTAACTCTAAAAGCGTGTGTTTTTTTTTAAACTATTAATTCATTTTTACTTTTTAGTTTGATTAACTCTAAAAGCATGTTTTTAGTGTTTTTAAACTATAATATTTAAATAAGGTCCCGGTACGGAGGACTGGTTCTTACAATAATTAAATTGTGAGTAAAACAAAGGCTAAATGCGAATATGTCGAGCCAGCCAGGATTCGAACAGGGAATCTCCTAATCAGGCGCGTTATACGTTGTGCCGCTGTCCCACGTAGGTCAGTCATCTGAAAGATGCCTGTAAATGTTTCTTTGCAGCTTACATAGTGTGTATGAGGAGAAACAGATCTCCAGGGGAAAAAATTGATACGCCGATCAAGATGACTTTTCAAAGGCTGTGTGTTTTAATCACTAATCCTGGCGATCCTAATCGTGATGAGATAATAAACTTATCAAAATATTTTATTGTCGTCGATCCTTGATAAGTCTACAACTTTAAATTAAATCGGATCGCTTAAAGTAGGGCAAAATCAAGCCCAAAGAGTCAGTTACATACATACAAACAAACATACAGGTGAAACTAATAAAAGCGTATTAAAAAGGACTAAACACTTAGTTCTGTTCTTATTTTATTTCAAACAATTGTGTTACTATAATTACAGTTATTTCTTGAATTGATTTATTGCAAAACATAATTGTTTTGTTCGCAATTTAAAAGTTTTACATCCGATAATTTCGCTTATACAACGTTCTTTTGAGCAATTTTTGTCAAATCACGGCCAACTAGGTAAATATAGGTTTTAATTATGGGAAATACTTATTAATCATTTTTTCCTTTCTAGAATCGCATTTGAAGCTGTTATTAGATTGTACCTATCGGCAGTTTCCATAACATGCTAACTAAGCCTGATGTAGTCTATAGAAAGCCTTGGTAGATTGAAAAAAAAAAAGCTTCTGTGTATAATTATTTTAACTTTCCCATAGTAAAAGTTTTGATAGGGTAATACAATCTTATTTCTGTCAAATTTTTTGTTTTTGACCATGAAAAAATGCTCGCTACCAAAAAATTTTTTTTTTTTTTTTTTTTTTTTGCTTTTACCATGTGCGGTAATTTAAAGTAATTCGATTTTCCGTAGGAGGGTTTTGAAAATATTTGTTAAATTTATTAGTTTTAAATATAAACATTAATATCTTATGTAGTATAATTTCCATATTCAACGAGTTTTTAAAATAGCTTATATGGTTTCCCGGTTTTATGATCGAATAATCTAAATTTCCCTGGAAAGTCAGAGAATTTTACTATACATTATTAATTAACTAATTATATATATATACATTTATAAAAGTATCAAGTTAGTATTTTTTTTTTTATACTTGTTCAAACAATGAATAATATATATTTAAATTAAAATCTTGACAAATCTCCATCCCACAATAAGATTAAATCCTCTTAAAAAAAATTCACTATAAAAACTAATCTATTACTAATCATATTTCTTATAATTATATATTTTTCAAGGGGGAGAAAAATAACTCAGAAAAGTCAAATGTATTACAGCTAAATGATATTATTTATTGTTTTGAAATATTTATTAAAGATCTACTTTTATTTTTATTTAAAATCAATTTTTGGGAAGTTTGAACTATGCATTGTTTATAATAAAATCCTAAAATTATTTAGAAATAGTTTCACGGTGGAAAAATTTCGATACAATTAAAAAATTGTTTTTGTATAATATAAGGAAAACCATATTTACAGGGTGGTTATAATTAAATTGACCCTATCAGACCTATCTAGAACCTGTTCTGCCTATCGGATTGTGATGAAACTTGTTATATACGTTATATGGACCATGGGGATAAAAAAAAATATTAAAAAAAATAAAAGATAGTTCGAATTTTGACCACCAGGAGAAATTAATAATACAATTTTGACCGCCTAAAGATGAACAAAAAAAATCTGTCAGATTATTAAAATGTATTCAATTGCAGAATTTACTCAACGTGTGTTCCATTGGCATTAATTACGTGTTAAAAGCATATTATAACCTGTTCAATGGTAGCACGAAGAAACTCTCGAGGGATTTCAGCAACATGGCGTGTATTGCTGGATTTCAACTCAGGTAAGTCCTAATTCCTCCTCCAAGAACAAGGTCTTTTAGGAATCCCCGCAATCAGAAATCGGGGTTAATCGAGTAATAGTTTAAATCGGGTTACGAGGAGGCCAGGCATCCCGAAAAGCTCAGGAAATTACATGATTTTCGCCAAAGCTGGCACAAAGTAGTTCTTTGACTTGGCGCCCAATGTGGGGAGTTGCTCTTGCATGAAGACATCTTGAATGAAGACAGTGGTATGTAAACATTGCCATTCCTGTAAAGCAGGAATGACCTGTTGTCGTAGAAGTTCACTGTACCATGCACTCTTGACAGAGCATGTTTTAGGACCTCGAAGATTGAGAGTTGCAAAGAAAAACTGTCAGAGGATAAAATCAGCAATCAACACCATGCAATCACGTAATCAGAATACGGTGGTTGTTGATGCGGACATTAGGAAGTAAAGCACCATATATGCGACAATTTTGATTACTCAAAGCTCCATGTAAAGTAAAATGCGTCATCAACTTCCATTCACGTCAAAAGTCGGCAAGCAAATTCATAGCGTGTTTTATGGTCTTGAGGTTGCAGCATTTGCACCACATGGATCTTATACGGATACCATTTTAAAATTGATCGCATAATTTTTCGTATTGTCGACCACGGAATCGCCAACTCACGTGGCACCGATTGAGCATCTGCTGAAGAATAGCTGGAACTGGAGGCTCTTTCAACTACAGCAGTAGAGTCTTCTTCGATAGTTTCATTCGCTGCCTGTTCCGCCCTCTTCTTGTCTCCAGTCTCTTCAAATTTCATAATCATCTTTTTCAAACCATTCTTCGACATGGATCCTTTTCGCAATCCGTTTAAACGAAGATATTCACGTAGTGCATCTAAGCTATTGCTGCCGTTCTGATAAAACAGTTTTATCGGTAAAGCTCCATCTTTCTTCTGCAAGGACAAGATTAACAATGACAAAGACACGCAGAATGATTTTCGGGCTCTGACTACAAGTCTCTTTATAGGTTTACTAATTTGCATAAGGAATTTTTGAAAAATGCCATCGGTGGTCAAAATTTGAACTATTTTTTTTATTGCGGAGATCTTTTCCCCGTGGTCGATATAATGTAAGTATATACCAACTTTCATCCAAAATCCGATAAGCAGAACGGGTTGTAGAGGGGTCTGAATAGGCACTTTAATTATAACCACCCTGTATATAGCTTTAGACGCATTTGAGACCAAAAAAATAATAATAATAAATTAACATGAAACTATCTAAAAGTATATTGAATGTCGTGCCGGTTAACTTCCATTTTAAGTAATTTATTTAGATAAAAATTTTAGGAACTGCAAAGATCCATTTAAAAAGTGAAGCAAATATGCTCAATTTATTTAAATATAATATATTAAATTTTGATATCTTTTAATGAAATAAAATATTAAATGCAATTTAAGTAATATTCAATATTTAAAAAAATATTAAGTTTTAAATTTTAATGTTTCTAATAAAAATGTCTTGTTAAACACTTTTCTCCTCGTATTAATTTAAACGTTACATCATTCTTGCAAGGAACAGTGATGAGTCGTGAATAAAGCATTTTTCAAGGAGTTTGTTTAAAAATCAGACTCCTCAATAAAATAATCAAATTTGTATCCTTCATTAAAATAACAAGTAGAAAAGTCAATGACTGTTTTAATAGCATACAAGTAAATGTTGAGAGAATTGTATATCTTGTCAATTGTACGTACGTAAATATTGAGAGTCTTTTCTTTATTTTTAAGAGCACTGAGCCTTATAAAAGTTAACTTGGATCCCCAATGAAAGAAGATCTTATCTTATAGAAGATAATTTATTATTATGAAAAAAAAATTAATAGTTTAAAAAAAAAAACACGCTTTTAGAGTTAATCAAACAAAAAAGTAAAAAATAATTGTTAACATAAGAATAAAATGATTGACGGAAAATGAATGTCACTGTTCTAAAAGCGTGGGGTGCTCGATATCAATCGTTATAATTTTCACTAGTTTCATTCCGAAATGCAGAGTTAGTTTAAAAATGTCATTCAAAGCACCTCACGCTTTTAGAACAGTGACATTCATTTTATTCTTATGTTAACAATTGTTTTTTACTTTTTGTTTGATTAACTCAAAACGTGTTTTTTAGTTTTTTAAACTTTTAATTTATTTTTTACTTTTTTGTTTGATTAACTCTAAAAGCATGTTTTTAGTGTTTTTAAACTATAATATTTAAATGAGGTCCCAGTACGGAGGACTGGTTCTTACAATAATGTAATTGTGAGTAAAACAAAGGCTAAATGCGAATATGTCGAGGCAGCCAGGATTCGAACAGGGAATCTCCTAATCCGTAGTCAGGCGCGTTATGCGTTGTGCCGCTGTCCCACGTAGGTTTGAATATCTGAAAGATGCCTGTAAATGTTTCTTTGCAGCTTCAATAGTGTGTATGAGGAAAAACAGATACTCAATCAAGATGACTTTGCAAAGGCCGTGTGTTTTTAATCACTAATCCTGGCTATCCTAATCATGATGAGATAATAAACTTATCAAAATATTTTATTTTCGTCGGTCCTTGATAAGTCTACAACGTTTAAATAAATCGGATAGCTTAAAGTAGGGCAAAATCGAGCCCAAAGAGTCAGTTACAAACATACAAACAAACAAACATACACATACGTGAAACTAATAAAAAGCGTATTAATAAGGTTTAATGTAAATAGAACATCTTTGTGCACAAATATACATTTATCTTTTGCTTATTAATCATCCAACTAGTATTTTATAATACTTTGGCACTGTTATTTATATGTATTTTGTAAACAAATTTACAGATTTACAGTACAAGGATTCTTTTTAAGTTAGTGTAAATACTACTTAAAATTGCGAAAAATTACATTGTTTTGCAAAAACTATATTATAGTTAGATTATTTCAATAAAATTCATTGAATTTATTTCATAAATTCTTATAATATTAGTATAGTCGTAGTACATAAAATCATGAAATAAGGTCATAGTACATAAAATCATGAAATAAGACCATAGTACATAAAATCATGAAATAAGGTCATAGTGCATAAAACATAATCGTACAAACGTAGTAAAAATCATGAAATAAGGTCATAGTGCATAAAACATAATCGTACAAACGTAGTAAAAATCATGAAATAAGGTCATAGTACATTTTTTCCAATGCAGCTGGCAAACAGACATGGACGTCTTTGGATGCATAAGTAGTTAAAGTATTCATATTTATTTTGCAGAAATATTAATTAAAATTACTTTACAATAATAAAAAAATAAAACTTTAACTGAATTTTAAAAAGATTTACGTAACATGAAAATAAGTTTTAAGAAATATTATTCATAAAAAGTACTCAAATACTAAATAAACTAATTTTTGTTTTTCTTTTTAATTAATAATTAACACTAATTTATAAAAAACACGTGTAGTAAGCAAGCATTTCTTTATGTTTAATGAAAGTTTACAGTTTATTTTATTAAAATTAATTGTTTTTACTCAGAATTCATATGAAAAGAAGTAAAAAATGGTGTTAAAAATCAATTTAAAATACATTTTTTTTCCTCAATGCAGCTGGCAAACAGACATGGACTTCTTTGGATGCCTATAAGGGCTGCACCGATGTTACTCACTTTGCACTACCCATGGGGCGTGTGTAACTTGATGGTAAGCCACGGACGCAACAATGCCCCCGCTGCGCTCTACGATCCTATTAGGACCGGGATCTACGGCTTAAAGTGGATTCCGAATCATTACAACACCCATGGGCAAAGCCGGGATTTGAACCCGATACCTGTGGTACCGAACGCCAGAGCGCTAGCCATTCGGCCATCAGGCCTCTAGGTCATAGCACATAAAATCATGAAAAGAGTCGGTACAAAAGATCCGACTCAGAAGTAGGCAATTTTTCGGCCGACCCCATTCCTACTTGGAATCAAATATTTATAAATAAATCCATTTAAAATCTCACTTCATTCTTATTTTTATTTTGTAATAACTTAATTCATTCTTTCATCATTATTTTTTAACACGTTTTCTATTTCAGAACACTTTAATTCTTAGAATCAGTTTCATAATTTTTGTCTATATAACAAGACAAAACAAAACAATAATAAAAAAAAAAAAAAATTTTTTTTTTTTTAAAGTCAATTCCTACTTTTTTTCCACTATATTGCAGAAAGTCCTTATAAATAAAGTTTAAATTTTCTTCTCACATCTAGCACCATCTATTGGTAGATACATACAACTTAAATCTAAATTAATTAATTAAATTTAATTAATGAATTAATATTTGAAAAAAAAAACTGTATTAACATAAAGTGTTCATCCACTACAAGTTTCAAAAAATGTATTTGAACTTGAGTGGATGAATAAAAAGTATTTTATGAACGATTGCAAATTTGAACAATATATATATATATAGCGAGAGTGTGAACTAATAGTAGGAATTGAAAACAGTGGACTTCTAAGTGTTATAGCTTTCACTTTTAGTAAATATATACCCACTGCCAAATTAACCATTTTTGCAAACCAAAATAAACTTTTTAAAGCTAATTATCCTTTCTCAAAATTAGAATTTTATTTATATGTTATTACTTGTAGATATATAAGTACGTTTATAAAAACTTAAACATATACATACGTCTAAATGCTTATTTTCTCTTTAAATAGAGGTTTGCTGATATGAGTAAAGATACTCACATACATACATTAATCTGTATTTTTTTTACAGTAAATATGACTCTCAGCAACAAGTTCTTATTTACTTACGTATGCGTGTATTTATGTGGGCATCTATCCATCTGTGAATATATGCGAATGGATGCTTATATACACAGTCCAGTCACATTGATGTGACCACCACCTACTTTCGACGTCAACGTAAAATAACCAATCACAAAAGGCAGGTGGCAGCACATTGTAGTGGAGTGTATATAAAGGATATCCTAGGGCATCGGAAAGCATTTCAATCGTTGGCGTAATGCAGAAACGTAGCGATTTATCCGACGTCCAAAAGGGCATGATTATTGGCTTTCGGGATAAGGGTGGAAACATTTCGGAAACGGCTAATTTTGTGAACTGTTCGCCATGATAAAAGTATACCGTGCATGGCAAAATGGCACTATGCAAAATCAGCGGCGTGGCACATGTGGTGCACCACGGGCTATAGATGACAGAGGCGAACGAAGGCTACGGAGATGCGTTCGGGCGAATAGACGTGCAACTGTTGAGCAACTGACAGCCCAGATGAACCAAGGGGCTACCAAGAGTGTATCCTCAACAACGGTTCAGCGAACGTTGTTGCGCATGGGCCTCCGCAGCAGACGCCTGGTTAATGTACTTATGATGACTGCTGTTCATCGGCGGCGAAGGCTGGAATTTGCACGCCAATACAGAAACTGGACGTCAACAGAGTGGCGGCAGGTGGCTTTTTCCGAGGAATCACATTTTATGCTCCATCGGACAGATGGACATTGGAGTATACGGCGGAAACGTCTGAAAGCAAACACCCTGCAACAATTACCGGAAGGATCCGGGCTGGAGAAGGGACCATTATGGTTTGGGGAATGTTTTCCTGGTATTCACTGGGTGCACTCATCATTGTGGAAGGCACGATGGATCAGCACAAGTACGCATCTGTCCTTGTGGACCATGTCCACCCCTACATGCGAATTATTTTTCCTCAGAATGATGGCATCTACCAGCAGGACAATGCGAGGTGTCATACAGCTCTCAGTGTATGTGCGTGATCCGAAAAGCACCAGGAGGAGTTTACCGTACTGCCATGGCCAGCAAACTCACTGGATTTAAACCCAATCGAGAATCTGTGGGACCACCTCGATCGGGTTGTTCGCGATATGGATCCTCAACCGCGTAATCTAGCGTAGCTGGCCACGGCGCTGGAGTCGGCATGGCTAAACATCCTAGTGAACACCTTCAGAAACCTAATTGACTCTCTTCCTGCTCGTCTCGCAGCTGTCCGCTCTGCCAAAGGTGGTTATTCTGGCTTTTGACAGGTGGTCACATTAATGTGACTGGACTGTGTGTATGTTTGCGCTTGTATATGTATGCATGATAGTGTGTAAATACATGTTTAAGTGTATGTGTATATATGCGCATGTAAACAAATATATGAACATATGTTATGAGTGAATGCATGTATGCATGTGCGTATGTAAATTTATTTGTGAGTATGTATGTATGTAGGTTTGTGTTTATATGTATGTGTTCATGGTTCTGCGTGTATATTTATGCATGCTTGTGCGTATGCATACACGTAAATTTGTGAATATGATTGTATGTAGTTATGCATACTTAAACGTTTGCAAACGGTTGCAAGCATGTACGTATGCATGTGCGTGTGTGTATATATTAATGTGCGTGTATATACTCCCTTCGGTATGTATATGTGTTCTTATGTGTATTCGTGCGATTGTATAAGCTTTCAGAATACGTATGTACGCGTACTCGTGCATGGATATGCATGTGCCTCTATGTATTTGCATGTATACATTCACTGACATATATATAATATGCGTATTACACACATCACAAATATGTACATACACATATAGGCGCTCATGTATGTGTGTATATTTATGCACGGGTATGTGTAGGAATATGCATGTGCATTGTAGTATATGTATGTGTAAGTATATGCATGTGCTTGTGTATGCATTTGCATGTGTATGAATGTGCATTCATATACATAAGTGCCCGTCATACACACATGCGTGTATGTGCATGTGCATGTATGTGCGTATGCATATATATGCTGTATATGTGTGGGAGTGTATAAATGTTTGCATGTCCTTATGTATTTATACATGTGGATGCGTATGTGTGGGTGTATATGAAATAAACATACAGAAGTACATATTAATACGCACATACA
Organism: Caerostris extrusa; assembly: GCA_021605095.1. Taxonomy (NCBI): domain Eukaryota; kingdom Metazoa; phylum Arthropoda; class Arachnida; order Araneae; family Araneidae; genus Caerostris; species Caerostris extrusa. The sequence continues at coordinate 24,125 of BPLR01006294.1, forward strand.
TACATATGCACATGCACGTGCATATATACATGTTCCCCCTGCTTATATTCCTACCTGCAAATGCACATTCACACTCACATAAATAAATACACACATACAAACATGTAGGCGCACGTATATATGCACATGTATATATATATATATATATATATAAATATGCACATATATATATATATATATATATATATATATATGTACATGTATGCATACGTATGTACATATACATAAATATGCACATATACATTTACATACATTTAGATAAACATAAACAGAGTATACCTAGTTATGCACACACAGACACACACACACACACATATATATATATATATATGTGTGTGTGTATGTGTATACATATTTACATACACATTAATGCATATACATAAAAATTCATGCACAAACAGATACACTACATATACATGCAAGTACAGGGACATACATATGCAGATGTACATGCAGTACATATACATGTATTTAAACATACATATGCAGATGTATGTGCAGTACATATACATGTATTTAAACATACATACGCATATATGCTACATACGCCTGCACATATATAAACTTGCATATACACTTAAACATGTACATACATAAGCATTACATACGCACACACATAAACATAAAATACAGATTCATATGTGTTCAAATACATATACGCATACAAACATATTTTTATCCACATATCAAACGCACAAATTTACACTAATACGTACACAACATGTATACATTCATGCATGTCCACAAAAACAAGCACAAACCTACATGCATGCATGTACACATATAAATATTCATAGGCATATATTCAAACATATATCCATATATTTAAATTCATATACACACGCAAACTTTAATATATTTACACACTGGCAGTCATACATACACACGCGCAAACATATATAAACGCTTATTCTCATATATCCACACACGGATAGACGTGCACATACATACACGCATATAAATACATTTGCATACATACTTAAGTAAATATGAAATTTTTATTGAGGGTTGCATACATTATGATACTTACTGAAAAGAATGCAGATTAATGTAAGTATTCATCTTCACTCAAACCAATAAATCACTATTGATAGAGAAATATGTATTTAGATGTACATATGCATACACGTCTTTAAAAAATATATATATCTATAAAAATATAGAAATAGCACCCTAATTTTGAGAAGGGTTAAATTTGATTTTGCAAAAAGATAAATTTGATTTGCAAAAAGAATAATTTTGTTTTCAAAATGGTGAATTCATATTGCCAAACCTATGTATTATGTGAATTAGTATTGTATATCGATAGAGTTGTCTATTAAAAAGACCACTGAAGATCATTAGAATTTTGGAAAATGAAATTGATTAAGACAAAAAAGAAATGCGTTATTGTTTCTCGGAATAATTTGATTTTTAAAAATCTGGAATAACATGTATTTAACTTGCATGCCTCCTTAGTAGAACAACGATAAGATTTAAAGTAAATGGTGTTAATTCTGCTGCCAGTACATGAAAGTGAGAATAGTTATTGTTTGTCTGTTTTCAAATTAGGTTTGATCTTATTTAGTTTTTATTGTTAAAAGATTTTATTGTTTTCTGGTAAAGATCAACTTTTTGCTAGAGAAAAGCACAAATTAATAATTCCATGTTCCAAATACCTGTAAAATAAAAATTAAAAAAAAATTCGAAAATTAGATATAACATATTTTAGATAATATTTCCTTACAGGGTCTTCTCTTTGCGTTAGTTTCAATAAAAAATGGAATCTATGCCTCAAAACACCAAAATTTCTTGTTCACTTATTTTTTCTACTTGTGTTCAATAACTTCCAGTCTTTTTTTCCATTATTAATTCGCATTAATTTCTAATTTTTATTCCAGTGGCTTATTTCCCCCTTCGCTTTTCAAATATTTTACTTCAACGCCTATTCTTTTCCGGTCTGTAAGATTTATTACCTAAACTAACTGACAGTAACAGTTCGATCTTCTCCAACGTACTTTTTCACACCTTCGAACTTGACTCCTAAACGAGCCTTTTGATCGTTATAGTTTATTTCACTCAACGCCAATTTGCTTCTTTTTTTCCCTCCCTGCTAGCTTTAAGTTTCTTTTGAGTTCTTCAGTCATTGCAGTTGATTTTATTCTTTTATATACACTCCTTATTGTTTGAAATATATTTTTCTGCTTTTCGCTCCATCGTTCTGCTCTCTTTAGTGATCACAAATTTCATCTTACATTTTCATCATCAATGTTTTACATTTTTCTATAGTAATTGCAATAAAAGATAGGCCAAATATAAATAAATATTCTTTTCGATAATGTTTTTCTGAGGAAACGGCATGAAAACCAACAAAAGTATAAATGCATTTTAATTTATGTCCATGAGATCAATAGTTTTCTCATGAACCTGTTTGTAACATGAAAAATTTTTGTTTAAAAATTTTGTATAAGAAAAATCTCTTTTCTTTTTAGGCCCATTATCTAAATAAATTAGATAACATTTTCATTGTCGACAATTAATCATAAAATCAACTTTCAAAAATAGCTGATACATCTCTAACCTAGCTGAAAATTATGTTATAACTTCTTGCTATCATAATTATATTCCTCATATGGGTAAAGTTTAAATACATACATATTAAAATGTAAACCAATATTTTGTAAATAAATTACGATGTTCTTAAAACATTTTTGATTCTAGCATAAAATTTCAAATTAGTTCCGGTTTCGTTTTCGATGTAATATCATAATATAAATTATATCATTTTTAAAAAAATTTTTAAATTCATTTACAACTTTTAAAAGTTTATTTTTATAAACTTTGGGAACTATGAATTATTATTTAAAGCAGTTTTATAAAAATAAACGATAGCAAAATTACTTTTCCTAGAAATGTCAAAAGAGGGCCTCATCCAATGACTATTTGCTGTTGTATTGTACAGTGGAAGTAGATGAACTCAAAATCGTGTCGTGAGATGCTGTATCTATATGTTGTTAGTTTCTCTTCCAAATTTGTGTTGCTGTTATCTTTGTAATCACATTCCATGTTATGAATTGTGAAAATAATAAACATTTGTCTCTAAATATATTGTTTTTAACCTAACATAAATTGTGGATTAATAGTTCATCTCATAACATCATCTAACTTATAAATATTGTAATAAGAAAACAAGTGTATACATCTCTTCAAAAGCTCTTCTAAATTTTTAACCATGTCGAAAATATGATTATCATGTAATTCTTTGAAAATACTAACTTAGTGAATGTAAATAAATATGTAGCATTTAGAGAGATATAAAATTTTTTCTGCGCAATAAATGTAAGTATATTTCTTACTTCATTAGGCTTATATTTGACGTAAAGATCGTATTGTTTATAGATTTTATTTACAAATAAAAATTCTTATTTTCACTATGAATTTTTCCCTTTTGTGTTAAAAAAAAAAAGCCAGAATGAATTTTCTATTTTGTTAGAATTTTATTAATTTGTAATTTCTCTTCGTTATTTTATTTAATTTGTAACTTTTACGAAACGTAAACAAAAGGATATCTGATAATTAATTTCTGTGTTGATATTATTAATTGATGGATTTTACGCGAAAAGGTTTTACTAAAATCAAAGAAAAGTATTATAAATTAGATTTTTAAATAAATTATGGTAGAATAATGTAATATGATTAAAATATTTTTAATAATTTTATTTTCTACGAATTTTTGACTTTCTCGTATTTAAGTCTATAGTAGTAATGTGTGTTTGTATATTCAAATAAATAAATAATGTTATTTTATGTTATTTATACGATAGTGTTTAGTAACTCTTTTAATTTGAATTTCTTTAAAAAATTTTAACATAATAATGTTGGTGAACTTATATTTGTTTTGTAATCAGTGATGATTTTTCATAATTTTGTTTATTATTATTTTAACTGAAAATCGGGACTTTCTTTTGATAAAGCAGGAATCTTGACTCATATAAAAGAAATGATTTTTGTTGCATTCCAAATGTATTTCACATTTTTATAAATTTCATGTATATAAATATTATCATAATTTGAGGGATAATGTTGTCTTCTGTAATGGTTACTAATAAAAGCTGTTTAATTTAATCATTAGAAATATTTTAATTTATTTTACATTTTTTCCAGATTGGTTTTTCAACTGATAACTAAAATACTTCAGTTAATATTGATATTCATTGTTAAAATTCAAATAAAATGTCAACATTCAACAGAACTGTTATAAATTTGATTATAAATCTTCAACTTTTCCTTTTTATTTTGTTCTTTTAATTTGAAAATTGTATTTATTTTTAATTTATATTAAATTAAACTTTATTTTAACTGTTGCATTATATCTAAATTTTATTGGCTTTTATTCACATCAAAATGATTTAAATTTGGTGTGGAACAGATGATAGATTATAAAAATACAGTATTCTCCTATTATATACTGCATATTTGGAGATGAGATGAAAATACAATGTAACTAATAATTTATAGCTTATATGACATTTTTTTTTTTTACTGAAAAAACATATCAATATTTGAATATGTGATATAGCAAGGTATGCATTATCATGGAGGATGATAGTTTCTGAAACTTTTGGTAAATTGTGTCAAAATATATATAAAATTAGACAAAAAATTATATTTTTATAAATACCCTTTTCTCGATAATTTAATGTAAAAAAAGTGTACTCTTTTTTTTTAATTGTATTAGTTGCTGTTTTATCAGTTTGTGTTTTTAGTGTCTTATACCCTTTTTTTTGGATTTATCTTTTCATACTAATCATTATGATTATTTGAAAATACTAAATTAATTTCATATAAATGCAATGAATTTATAAAATGCACAGCATATTATTTGATTTTCTGTGTGTAACTGTAATGCATTTAAATATAAATTTTAGCAATCTCTATATCAAACAAATTCCTACAATACAAAATAATCTAATATGATTTTACAATTGAACAAATTCTTCTTGTAACATAGCATTTCTACAAGATTGAAGAATTAAAAATATATTAAGCTGTTATATTAATATCCATTAAATTTGTTTAGTTCAGCTGCATGATTTTTTTTTTTCTTTTTCCTTATTTAAAACATGAAAAGCAATAAAAACATGCTTTAAGAAATTATAGATTATTTCTATTTAAAGCCTTTATTTATGTTAATATGCAAAATAATGAAAAGGTGCCTGTTGTTGTATTGTTTAATTTTCTGAAATGACTTTTTTTTTCCAGGTGCCAATTCTTTGTACAGAGTCTTTCTATGTGTGATAATTGGATTAAATTGTTAGAGAAGTGCAGCTGTAGAGTCACACCATTCTTTATGTAAGTTAATATATTTTTTAATATTGTCACCAATTCTGGCTATATGTATACTATACACTCAGAACAAGGAGTATCAAAGAGACAAGCCTATTTTTGTAAAGTAGAAACATGATTTACACTTTTTTATTCTAACTTTTTAGTATATGTTTTTATGCATATAATCTTAAAAACGAGTCATATGTTTTACTTACTACTGGTCTAAAATATTTTGTGTAATAATTCTCAATTTTTTTTTTTCTTACTGTGCTCCTAGATCTCTTAAAAAGAAAAAAAAATCAATGCTATGATTTTGTTGATTTTTTTGTTTTAAACAAAGAAAACAATTTTATTACATTTAGTTAACCAATATGTTCACTAAAAGAATAACAAGTATTAAATCTTTACCTGCAGATATAGTTAAACATTGGAATGCTCTTGGTCATCACTTTAATGTATGGCTTTAAAAAAAAAAATTTTTAAGCTTTTTAAATCCATATTTTCCTTTAAAAATATATGAGTTTAAAATTTGATTTTCTAACGTTAGACATTAGTACATTTTGTAAAAGGAAATCAAGAGTTTTTTCCTGATTGGAAAGGAAATAATTATTAGTAATTATGTCATTCAGGATAATTATAACCATCCATATTTTTTTACATAATATTTTTCAACTGATTTGAGTATTATTCTTATTAAAAACTAATTAAAATGTTCATGATTTTATCCATACTGAATTCATTTGCATTGTGTAGAATGTTAGTAAATAAATTTTATATAATAACGACATTTTTTAAACTGAAATTAATCTTAATTCATTATTGATTGTTTGTCAATATTGAGAAAGTAAAAGAAATTTTAAGGTAGTTTAAATGAATTCATTTTTGACCATATTTATTGCTTACCCTTTGATCTTGTATTGCCTCTTTTTGGTGAAACTATAAGGTCCTTGGAGATATGGATAATAAAAAATAATGGTGTCCTTATCAATTTTGTTAAAGAGTTTGCCTGTTTATTCTTTGTAATGCCAATATGTCTTAGAGTCCTGATGAATTCAATAGTTAAAGTGTTGTTTACAATGTTTTTTAGTTGATTTCTGAGTAGTTAGGTGACACAATAGGATTGAAAGTTGCGATTTTAAAAGCTTGAGAGCAGAGATACTGTTTGTTAGCATGATATAGTTATGAGCTGAAAGAACATTTGATTGAATGGTTAAAATCAGGGCATGGTTTCCACCTAGGAATATGCTATTGTAATTAGCAATCTGTCTTGAAGAAAACTCTTTGGAAACAGTATTGATGATAGTTGTTGATTGTTTTAGACATGCCTTGGATGCATATGAGGTCAAAATAACCCTGCCTTTCCAACATTCATCTTTAGATTGTTTAAAATGATGTTTGTTGACCTGATGGGTTAATTGTTTATTTTAAAAAGGACAACAAACCATCATGTCATGTAAAAATCATGAAAAGTAATTTTTAAATTTTGACTAATTAGTGATAAATAGGGAGTTAAATTAGAAGGTTGTATGATTAAGTTGTCTAAAAGTTTGCAAGGGAAATTGTGTATTTCAGCCATGAGGATAAATTTCTAAGCAAATAAGACAGAAGGGAGAAGATCTCAAGATAAATTTGTTTAATAAAAAGTTCTCTGTCAGCATAAACTGTCTCTGAAATAATGAAAATTGATCAGCTTCTGGGTATAAAAGAAGGACCAGAGTCAATTTTTGAAGACTTTTTGCAATAATAGAGCTATATGATACACAGATCACTATAGCTAGAAGAGATAAAAAATAGGAGACCCATAATCAATTGAGCTTCGTTTGTAATCTGAATGAGATGCCAAGATCAACAAGCCTGGAATTAGCTGCTATTGCTTTGAGGGCATTTATTGGCTTGCTTTTTTTTTGATACAGGAAATGTTATTTGAGAGTGAGATTATGAGAGAAAATGATGCCAAGAAAGCTGTTTTCATGGTATATTAATGCTATGAATTTGCAAGTTATGAGTTTTAATTTTTTTATTTGAAAAATTTTCTGCATTTCTTTGTTGAAGAGTAAATTTTTATGTTTTGCACTATGGCGTCATTTTATGAAGATTGTTGAAAACTTTTTCCAGACTTACATCAGTGCTAAATAAGGAAATATTGTCTGGTATGGTATGAACTAAAAGGATGTCAAATATATCATGTGTGTACATTAAGAATAATATAGCACTGAGAACTTGCCTTTTTGTACTTGTCAGGGGACCATTTAAAATAAAAATTTGTTATTGATGAAATTAAAAATCCATTTTGCTGCAGTGCACTATATCTGTAAAACCTGTAAGAAATTATATATTAATGTCTCCGTTTGAAACCAAATCATAGGCCGAAGATATGTCTTAATTGAAGAAAAAATTAGACTTTTAGAATTTTTGTATTTAATTTAGCTGGAATGTTGTCACTGCCTTGAAAGTGTTGGGAGCATTGCCTATAACATCTTGTAATTTACTGAAAGTAAAGGGCTTATTAAGTCTGTGACAGAAATTGCCGGAAAGAGCAAAGGTAATAAATAACTGATTGGAGGGTTTATTGAAAAAAAAAAGATGGTAAAAGATTTGCCTCTTGATTCAGATCTGTGATTAGTAAATTTGTATTCATATGGATGATCTTGTTATTGATAAGATGATTATTTCTATTGTGAATGGTTTTGATTATTTTATAAATTTTGCCATTATGGTCGGTAGAAGCACAAACTGAATCCCAATGTTGTTGTTGTTTTTTTTTAAATTGTGATATTAAACGATGAAGGTTGACAAAATTTTTCTTATATGTGAACTAAGTGTCACAGGAAAGTTGAATATGCGTTTCATACAAAAGTTTTCTTTTTTGTTGCAAAAGTCTATTACACTGTGTATTCCACCAATGAAGTGTTAGTTTTTGAGAGATTAAGTAAGTTTTCTTATTATTAGATAGGAAAGACTCTAAATCGAATATGTCATGTGCATTCTGTTGTTCATGAAAAAAAGAAGTTTATGCCACATAATATTTTGTTTACAAGGATTTTTGTTATTTGAAAACATAATTGGATCAGTAAGGGATCACTGTTTGATGGGGTTTGAGTGAATAAAGAAAGATAATTTTCAGTATATGATTCCAGTTATTTCGATATATTTTCTTATCATGATATAATTTTCAGTTATTGAGAATCCAAAGGATTAAAATTTTAAAAGTTATTTGAGGAGAATTAACTGAGAATGGGATGATGAGTATTAAAATCACCAAGAATAATGCAAGTTGAGCGAATTTGATGATAAATTGCATCTAGCTAATCAATGGTGAAATGGTCTTTGGTAGAATAAATTTTTGTGTGAAGGATAGATTGCGATGTCCCGCATTTCATTTTTGTCTTGACGAAAAGAATTTAAAGCATTGCAAGGAGTAGTTGGATTAGCAACTGCATTTAAAAGCCCTCCACTTCATGAGTTGTCAGATCTATATATTTTATAAGTTAATTTGCTGAAAACTTGAACTAAAAAAAAAATTATTTTATAATAGATTTTTAGCTGAGCATTTCATTGTAAAATGTTGAATGTGGTATAAAACATAAAAACAAAAATTAAAAGGAAAATCCAGAAAAAATCAATAAAAAGCCTAATAGATTAGTTTAGTGCTTTTGATCTTATATTTAATATATTGACAGATCCATGCTTTGAACTATTAGAGAGTTTAAATATTAAAGAAATCAATATTTACAATTTTTTATCTTGTGATCTTCACAATTTTCTCATTTTATATTTATGATAGTATGTGATGATTGTTGAATTGCTTACATCACCATTTTGAAAGATGCAGCCAAATGTTTGATTTAAGTGCGACTGAATCCATGCAAGTTTAACCTGTAGTTGGCCCATTTCTTTAATTAAAACCAGCATTTTCCCTATGCACTGTTGAAGTAGTACAGTAATTTTATGCTTAGTAAAATAAGCAAATGTACTATCGACAAGTTAATATACTTTGTATTGTCATTTTTTTGGTGGTACATTTGTTGAAAAAATTAAAGCTTATTTTAGTTCTTCAATTGTAGAAATTGTTTTTATTTGAAGCATTCTGGGGTGAGGCTTTATGAACACTGCTACATAGAACACATTTATTGGGTTTGTATGAACATTGTTTTGTTTCCACTTAAAAGCATTGCAAAAATCAAAATTACTTTCTTGCCAACTCAATATATGCTGGGAAATACAAGGCAGAGAAGGATGATATTCTGCATAGTTTTGATAACAGGATAGTTTTACATTTTTGAGATTGATGCATAAATGTGAAGCAATTGCGTCATTAATGTGGAACGTTTATGAAAAAAGGAATTTTTTATTGAGCAATAATTTAATGTGTTCCAGCAGAAAGGTATCATATATTGAAATTATCACTGAATCATATTGCTATAAGATAAGGTTTTGTATTACTACTTTTTTCCCCCAATTTTGTATCAATGTAAAAATTAGCAGATTTGACAGAATTATTCAGCTATGACAGATATGGTTGTGGATAACTTTGGTATTTCAAGATAAATTCAATATGCATTTTACTAGGTAATATGACTACTCATCAGATCTGGATTTAGTTTCACAGAAGAGAGCAAGTTCCTTTCTAATAATAGTTTATCAGGTTCGACAGTGCAATTCCCAACACTTATCCCCATCTTCTTAAGGACAATTTATCTTCCAAACTAACATTAAAACACATAGAACATTTTCAGATCACTCCTCAGAGAAACTCATTTATCACCACAGACCATTTAGATATTGTTCGAGTTCAAATTTAAGCACTTCATTTTACATTGCTCTGATCTTGGGTTATTTATACTGTCATTAAGGTTATTGATATTTTCTGAAATTAATGACTTTCAAGGGTTATTTTATGCTTATCATTATCAAGAAAGTATGCTGCTCTTTTCTAGGTATGCCTATTACCACAATGCAAACAGGGACCACCAGCATTCATCATGATGCAGCTGGTTCTAAAAACTCTGCTGAGGGCTCTCCACAAGCACTTGGTGTAATCGAAAACCCTCTTTTCGAAAGGAGTAGTGAGAGAAATGTCTCTTCTGAATCTGGTAACCCCAGAGTATTAAGAGAAATGTCTGAAAACCAAAGGGACCGCAGGAAGAGCCTAGTGCAGAGAGGTCTTCAGAGATCAAAGACTGTCAAGGAGTAAGTTAAGCTTTGTTGGTAAATTTGAAAATATTTATTCTTTAATAATAAAAGGACAAAATTTTATATTTAATTAAATTGCTACTAAAATTTTCCAATCTTATAACTATGCATGGAAAAAATTCTTAATATTTAATATTTCTTGATATCAATATTTTTCATATTCTTTGTCAAAAAAAAAAAAAAAAAATTCTTTATCATTTTTAGTCTCATTAATGATTTATGAATTGTCTGTAGGTTAGTATGGATTTTAATGGCTACTTAAAATAAATTAAATTTGTTTTTGTATCTGATGGTGTTTATAGTAAAAATGAAGGTAAAATTTTATAAAACGTTTATTTCAATCCACATTCGTTAAACCACTATATTGCCATAAAAATGGTAAATTAATGAGGTTTATACATAACTCCATTAAAGTATTTTTAATGGGAATATTGTGTCTATTGCACTTAATTAAATTACAAACTAAACATCTGATATATATATACGTGCAAGTTTGCTGATCAAATAATGTCTTATTTACAATATTTCTATCATACATACAGGTTAATAGTTTTAATTCCTGGAACCATTTACTTCAAAAATTTAAAATGCTTTTACAACAGTTACATAATTAGAGTGCACAAGTTTTTGCTTCTTTGACACTTTTCAAATGGGTTATTAGTTAATTTTTACAAGTTTCCATTTATGTTTTCTACTTCTTGATATCATGGTACATCTAATGAAACATTTGTTATCTTTTAGAGCATAACAGTTTTTTTTTTTTTTTTTTTTTTTTTTATATTGCTGTAGCTGTTTGAATCTCATCCTTTGAATTGGAATGTCATCCTTTCTGAATTTTTTCATAGAAAATATAGGCATAAAGTAGTTACAGAATTTAGAAGATTGTAAGATGGATGCAAGTACACGCACACACACACATAAAAACACTGCATGTCAGTGATAACAGTGTAAAGAAATTCTTTATAGAATTTTTTTTTTAGCATAGAATCAATTTTTTTATTGTACTTCGTTTTATTAGTGCATGCTACAAATTTCATCATAGTCATTAATTGTAAAAATTGTTTGTAATTTGATTGCTTATAATTAATTTATAATTACAGATATGTTTCCAAAAGTACAGCATCCTTCTTCGGACTTGATGAAGAAACTGAACATAATAGTTATCAGAGATGGACAGAAAGGAGAAGAAGGCTGTTGAGTAAAAGATGGGGAGAACTAAAGGTTTGTTGTGAAACATTTATATTATTTTTTATTAATGTAAAGTTCTATTCCCTACTCACTTCTCTGCATTTCTTTATTATTAATCTCATGCTTCAATGGATTATATTAATACTAAAATTCTCATTAATAAGTGTTTAGTGCACTATTCTATACATATCATCGGAAATATATTTAGGAATAAAAATATGATGTCAATACACTAAAGAACAGCTCAATTTTTTTAAATTTTGTAGTTGTTTTGACATGAATTTTTGATTGAGAAGAGTTATTTATTTTAATATTCACTTTGATAACAATTAAAAATAATTCCGAATAAAATATCTCTTGCTTGATATATCCAGTAAAAAATATTATAAAATAAAATTGAACACTGAAAACAATTAACAATTTAACAATGAAAATAGTTTTCAGAATTCAGATTGTAGCCTGTTTAGTATATAAATATTCTGTTAATTTATAATATATATTTTCTGAGTAAAAATATTAGTCCCAATTTATTATAATTTACATGATTAGTTTGTATAAATTTTTTGTTTAAGATATTATTAAATTTATTTTAAAAATTCAATATGTACTGTATAATTTGAAGATATATACTATAGAAATATTTAAAACAGATGCAGTTTAATTATAGCTTTAAAAGCAACTAGTGAGTTATTTTCTTGCTACACTTCGTAGCAGTAGTTCAAATTGCTAATATATGAGGGGGAGAAAAAAAAAAAGATTTATTACACAACAGATCATGACAACTTGAAAATAATTACTAGATAAAACTGTTTTAAAAACTGCATGCCATATTAGTTGTCCACAATATGCAATAGTTAGAATATATCAAATTTGAAAGCAAATACTTTAAACATTCATCTGAAGACAAAAGCTGTCATAGCCATCAGCCATTGATGGCAGAAGTGAGTGTAGGTTTTGCTAGCTTGCTTATGGTGGTACAAATACTACTCTGATTGTGCTGGAATGAACAATTTGTCACAAACTTTTGTCTATGAGATTGTAGAACTCACATTTGTGTGATTATACTACATTTCATCATCGATAAGTACATGCTGGGAACCTGAATATTGGATTTTTGAGTGGTTAAATAGGGCTACTTGTATTGACAAATCTTATTTTGCTTTACATCATACTGCAATGTTTTTCCAATGAAACCCTGAAATAACGAGTATGAGCATCAACATCACAACATAAAGAGTTTTAAAAAAATAAGTTACTTCTATAGCAATTATAGTGCAATTGCAGCAGATCAGCTATGATTTTAATTTCCCAACTTTTTTGTGATATGCATAATATGCATTTAAGGCCTTGCCATTTCTAGGCATTTTTTTATTTTCATCAAGAGAATAAATGCTTTTTGGCTATTTATTCATATTCTGATTTTACTTCTTAATGGTACTTCTCTGTATCTATCTATCTATATCTATCTATCTATATATATATATATATTGCAAGTATTTATATATTTTTATACAAAATTTTTTTAGTATTGTGTAATATTTTCCATCATTTGAAAATTTGTAAATTTATCTATAGGAGGATACTCAACCATTAGACGAGTTAGTTTATCCTACTGTGCCTCCACCACCAGCAGCCCCCTCTAGGCTGCAGCCATCAGTTGAAGGTACTGATAGTACTGATGGACCTCTCAGAAGAACTGAGAGTTCGGCATCACGTAACTCAGTATTGTTTCAGAAGCATAGAAGGAAAGATTCAGCTTACAAAATAATTGTGGATGGTCTGGGGCTTATAACATCTGTAAGTGTACATTTTTCATCTTTAAATCATTGATATCTTCTAGTTGAATTTCAAAACAGCCGTTTTAAATTTAATATATTTCATACTATATTCATTTGGAGAAAATCCAGTAAAGTTATGAAATATTTAAATTGATTTTTATATTGCATTAACTACAAAGATTAATTTAATATGCCTAATGTGTAATAATTGTATGTTTTTATTTGGAATTTGCAGACTATAGCAAGGCGATGTTCTAAACGGAATTTTTGGCCTAGTCATTCAAGTCATACAGCTGAAAATTATGCAGCTACAGGTGTGGACAACTCATTTAGTGAAGATCAGCCAGACAATGGGCTTCCATCTCAGCCAGTATGTTTAATTTATACTTAAAGTTAATATCTCCATATTGTGGAAATGGTCAATAGTTTTTTATATAATATTGGAAGTGTAGGTTTAAGCATTAATATGTAAAATTTTCAAGAGAAAATATTTGTATGTAAGATTTTTCTCAAACTGGGCATTTTTGTTTTATTTTTAATGTAATGTTTCTTTCTTAAACTTTATATACATTTCATCTTTTCTAAATAAACAAATTAATAATTTCTAACTTTTATATAATATTTTTTAAGAAATGTGAATTTTAGAATTTATTCCTAAAATAAATTTTCAATTAATTCAGTTTTGTTAAAAATTACTGATCTAATATTTTTGTATTAGATATTTTGATTATAAATGTTCGCATGCCTCATTAAATTATTTAAATGTTATTTTCTGAAAGTATGTTTCATAGTTAAAGTTCATTTTGATATTATTTAGGTGTTTCTGGATACTAATCAACTTGTGGATGATGTTTTTTTTGAGCAACAACCATCAAATTCTGTTGATGCTCAAAGTCAAAATGATAAACTTTTAGCTTCAAGATTGTATATGGCACCAACTCCAGGGACACCTAGTGTAGATGCTGTGGATGTAGCAAGGTAATTATGCATTTGAAATAGCTATGAGGGAAAACGAAAAAAAAAAATTATGGGGTATCAAGGTGTTTTAATATGTCAAAGGAAAAATTGCACTTCTCATTTAGCCTTGAGCAAAGGCACGGAATAAAGGTGGCTGCCTTTGGTTCTGGTTAAACAAGAACAATTTTTCCTTTAGTAAATAATGTCTAGTAATCATGTCAACAACTGGATTTAAAAAGTATAGATGTTTTAATTAATTATAAATATGTTTTATAACATTTGTATCAAGTTTTAATTTTTATATTCTAATCATTTATGTAAATATTTTTCATTATTATAAATATTTTTCATTTACGGTGCCTTAAAAGAAAAGTAAAAAAGAAGAAAATATAGGCCAAACTAGTTCTTTCTGAAATTTTGAATAGAATGTTTAATTTTCTCTGTACTGTAAAAAACCGGAGTAATTTCACTCCCTTCTTCTCTACAAAGATATCTTTTATTCTCATGGAACCCTGGTTCAAGGTTGCCTGCATACTGTATAATATAATCACTTCAACAAATAAATATATTGAAACCCGTATATTTTTAATATAGTAAGAAGAAAAACATTTGGATTGTTTAAAAATGCTTAAATTTAACATACGAGTACAAAATTAAAATCAACAATGTTATTTTTCTTTGGAACTGTTTTCTCATTATTAGTGCTTTGGTTTCCAATAGACATGCCTTTCATCTCCCAATTCAGATAATGCTTTCTTTGGATTCAAACTTTTGTTGAGTAGATGATAGCCTTATCACAGGGAATTTTTTCTTCTTATATATCTTAAAATATATAAAAGAATGCAAAAAGAATTAAAATTATGTCATTATTAATGCCTTTTTAATGTGTCATTGTTTTAATTTGAAATTTTGTGAAATATTCATTAAAAAAATATTTTGAAAAATTGTTTTGTGACTTAATTTTTTTTGTATCAGGTCTGACAGTCAAGGATGGTCACATTCTTCTCCTCAAATAGAACTTCCTACTTCTGATGTTGGAATGAAAAGAATATGGGATAAAGTAGGTTTACATTTTCAATAATTGAATTACAGAATGTTTTTTTTTTTCTTTCTTTTTAGTGACATTGTTTTAATCTAATTTTCAATATTTCTGTAATTATTAATTCAATTTTCATATTTAAATAAAAATTCTTAATTATAAAGCAATAAATGTAATTTAAATTTTGTCAGTCTAAATAAGAACTATTGCTTTATTCATTATTTTAGGTTTTAGGTCAAGAATTTCAAAATTTTGATCGTAGAGAGTATGGAATGGGAGTTATTGGAAAGTTTTTACATCGAAGAATGAGACAGGATCGAATTACTTCTGATGTGAAGCAACAGTTAGATGATATAAATGACCATAGGTTAGTTATATAAGAAATAAAATTTAAAAAAAAAAACTATATTTAGAAAAAAAATATGTTCTTATATTTTAATCAGATAAAAAAATTTTTTTATTTGATTTCGAACAATTTTTTTATTAGATACTACATCAGATATATTATTTGTCATAAGTTTAACATTGTAGAGAGTATTTCTTTTTACATTGCTATTTAAATGAAAAAAATTTTCAGGCCATTCTTTACATACTGGGTGACAACTGTGCAAATTCTTGTAACAGTGATATCACTAGCAGTGTATGGACTTGGACCATTTGGTGTCAGAAAAACACAACGTTCTGGAGAGGTACGAGGCCTTTCATATGCCTCTGCTTTAATTTGACTGTTTTACTTAAAAAATTTTAGTCACTATCATTTTAAAAATAACAAATAGCTGAAATTAGCATATAAATTTATATAATTAGAAAGTTGTTCCTAGATTTGAATTTAATTATTTTATAATTTTTTTGTTTGCTGTAATTTTAAACTTTAAAATATTTAAACTACTTCTATAATTATAATACCGTCAGTAATATTTGCTCTGATTTAAAATTGTTTTGTTTCCCAGACTTAATTTTTATTAATTTTGCTTTTTTTCATGTTTGATTTTTTAAAATAATGAATTATGGATTTATTTAAAAAAATTCTTCACTAAATATGTTGAATAAAAACAAATTAAAAATATTGAATTTATTCATATTAAAGTTTTATAGAGATTGTAACAATTTATTAATGTATCTATTGATGTATTTATTAGTGCTTTAAGTAGTAATTTCTAAAAAAAAAAAAAGTACTTTTGTGTAATATGTTATAATGAGAAGGGAGGGAAAAAGCATTTTTAGCATATATGGTATTGAATATACTCATTTGTGTTCATTTTTTTTTTTTTTATCTATAAAATTAGAATTGATTTATTGGTAGGCATTGCTTTAAAAAAGGCTTACTTTTGAAAATCTATTTTGAGTATTCACTTCTTTCCTTCCTCCTCAGGTAATGGTTACTAGTCTTCATTTGCAACAAGTTGATTATTTTGAGCCAGATAACTTTTGGGTTGGTCCAAGAGCAGTAAGTATAATTTTTATATTAGTCCTGTTTTTGCATGAGATATTTTTAAAATTAAAATCTATAAATAAAAATAAAAAACTTTTGAGATGTTTTTTTTTATTGCATATGGAAAAAAAAAAATTATTATTTGTTTTGTTGGTTGAAAGAATATGTAACATTTTCTCAGTTAAAATTTATCAAACTAACGTTCTAAAATTTTTGATTAATTTTCAAACATGCATTTTACATTAAAAATAAATTAATGAAAAGAATGTAGCTACTACTAAAAACCTATGATCAATTTGTGTTTCATTTTTTATAATTTAAATAATTAAGCACAAATTTCATGAAACATATTTAAAATAATAAATTTTTAATATGTTTCATGTTTTTTTTTCACATAAGTACAAATTTTATAATATATTGTATGGAATTTTAATTAAAATGCATTTTAATTTATACTTTTTACATAAACAAAAGTAGTCATACTTTAATTTTTTATGAATTATTTGAACATTTTCAATGGAAAATATGAAAAATTTGAAATAGTAAAAATACTACAATGTTTAAAATATTAAAAACTTTGTAACATTTACAATGAATATTATATCTTTGACTTGAAGTAAAAAAAGAAAGCCTCTTATTTTATTTTTATGAGTGAAATTTAATTATATCTAAGATAACCGTTATCGTTAGTAAAAATATACATAATAGATCATAAATTTAATAACAAATTATCTTCCAATACATACGCTGCTTGGTCAAAAATTAATTGATGTGATGCCTATGCCTTCAACCATTCTAAAACCTCAAATTGCAAAAATGCAATTCTAAAATATATTTCGACCACCGATCATGTAGAAAATTGATAAGTCAAGCCAAGACCGATTAAAAAAAAAAAAAAAAAAAAAAAATGATGTCATAGTGGAGGAAATATCATGTTAGAGTTATTTTAATCCTAGTAAAAAGAATTTTAATAAATTGAACTTTAGATGATACAATAGAAGATAAAATAATTCCACACTATTATACTTTTTTTCAAAGCAGCCTAACAAGTAATCAATTTGTTATTTCATCATTAAACCAAATGTTTACCATTCCACGTGATTCATAGTCAGACTATATCTACATTATTTTTATAATTGCCAAAATATGTCTAATATTAATTACTATTTTATTTTTCTTGGTAGCACTTGGTAATTCACTTGTTTATTTATCAATATTGTATGATAAACAAAAAACAAAAAAAAAATTCTATCATACAGAAAGTGCTTTTTTTAAATATATATTTGAAATTTTTTAGGCTGATCTGGTGCACTTAGGGGCCAAATTTACACCATGCATGCGGGCAGATAAAAATATTTTTGATTCAATATTTAGAGATAGAGAACGAGAGCGAGATACAGCTTGTTGCGTTCGAAATGATCAGTCAGGATGTGTTCAAACTTCACGTGATAAATGTTCTGTAAGTTTCAGAGAACACTATTCTGTATATTCTGCATGTTTTTCTTATTAACTTTCACTTATATTGATTATGTTTAAATAATTGTTGACTCAGTTTTTTTGTAATTCCTCCTTAATTTCCTTTTGTGTGATAGGAGTTTTAATAATTAAAAAGAAAAAAAAAAAATGTTGAATATTTTGTTGGGATTTTAGTTTGTGTTAATTTTTAATCATTTAGCAAAAATTGCTAATAAGCTTTGTTTAAATGGTATTTTAATTTAGAATCTAATCAAAATAACTGCAATTTTTTAAAATTATAGGTTTAAAATTTTAATTATTGCTTTTATAGAATTTAATTTTTTTAGATTAATTTTAATTAGAATTTATAGGATACTAATCAAAATAATTGCAATTTTTAAAATTGAAATTATTGTTTTTTATAGAATTTAATTTCTCTTTGTTAATATATGCATAATTTATTTATTTCTTCATTTTAATTAAGTTAAATTTTTTAATGAAGTACTTGTTATTATTTTATTGTATATATAAATTAAAAGTAAAAAACTATTAACTGAATTTTATTATATAATTCTTAAAAATGTTGTATATGTGGAATTTTTATTACTGTATAAATCAGTTCAACTTTCAATGTCGTTACTTTTATATGTGTTTCATAGAATACATATTATGTTTAAAATATTAAATATTTTCTTATATAAGATATTAGTTTTGCATTGAATTTATGTTAAACTTAATGCATTTGAACTGTTTATATCTTTTTTCTTCTAAAGAAAAAAAAATTCTAGTTAGAATTTGTATTTAGTGAATTAATTTAGAAATTATAGCATTTAATTTTATATTATTATAATTCTTTTCTTTTAACTAACTGGATAAAACTAACTGTTATTAATTTTCTATTTCCTTGCCTTCTGAAGTTGGCTGAAGGACTTCATCCGAGGGTAGGCCTTTGTTTAGATATATTTATGCATGATAACTTACAGCATTGTGCATGAATTGCTAACAAAATAGTATAGAATCATATTAATAGAGTGTTTTGTCATTTCTGTGTATAAAATAGAATACTATCATACTTTTATGAAAAGTTTTATTTTTTATAAAATGTAATACAAAAACAATTAAAAAAGTGCTAGCAAAACAGACATTTAAAATATGTATCATAGACCATGCATTTATAAATGCAGGTACAATGAATTCCAGTTGTTAAAATCAAATTCTATTGCTAGCAGCAATATAAGCATTTATATCATTTTATTATGTATTATCACTATTTCCTATTAGTTATAAATCCCTCTATAAAAAATATTGCTGAAGGTATTTGATTCATGTATATGAGTATTGATTTGTATGATGCAAATAACATAATTTAACATTTTATAAAAATAATATTGCTTAAATGTATTTCATTATTTTAAGAAATCTATTATTAATACAGTAAAAGTATCTATAATTTAAAAATATGAAGTTTTTTCAAAAAACTATTATAAATATATTTTTAATTCAATGCTGTCAATATTAAATTTTTTTTAATGCTTTATTAAGTGAGTTAAATAGGATATTGGGTGTTTGATGAAGAAATTGAAGTAAATTACAAAAAGAATTTGTACTCTGCAACAATTCTATATATAAAAGCAGATTATGTCGTCATGCAATGGAAATAATTCCCCATCGTGTTTCAGGAGTTAATATCATCATGGAGGAAATGGGACACCATGAGACCTGGGCCTCCTAGATGGATGTCTAATCCAAATTCCATTGCAAAAGATCACTTAGGCACTCATAGGAGACTTTCAGGTTCTGTGTGTGGTCAAGATCCTAGGTAAGTGAATAAATTTAATTTTTCTTATGATCAAATTCAATCTCATTCTTGTATGAAAATATATATTTTTAGTGATATTTTATTGATGCATTTTTTTTTTTTTTTCTAGATATTGTCATGAACCTGCATCAGTATTTCCTTATGAATGGCCTGATGACATCACAAAATGGCCTGTAAGTGTTTATGTGTATTATTTTTTTAAGGTGGCAGTTCTGAATGGAAATATATTTTTATAAAATATTTAAGAATTTAAAATTGTTTTTAAAATAATTTCAATTTTAAAAATAACATATTATCGTATTGTGCAATTCTTGCTATGTATTTCTTTTTTTTTCTTTCTCTTGTATAATTGTTTTATCTATAAATGTATAACAAATATTTGTACAATATCTAACTTTTCAGTTATCACAATATATCTAATTAAAAAGAATAATTACAAACATACTATAAAATTTTATTTATTATGTTTCTACATTTAAATTGTTTTAATATCTTTTTCACCATTGGAATAAATTGTATGCAATGATGAATGCTCAATGTCTTCGTACTCATAGAAATTTAATGGACATTATTTGGTTAAATTAAGTGAATGTTAATTTTTTTTTAAATTCTTATTTAATATGCTTCATGTATATGATGTCATTTTATTTCCCTTTTAAAGATAGTTAACTTTTTGAATAAATGTTTAATTCAATCAATTTTCTATTAAAAATTTGATTTTTTTTTTTTGGAATTTTGAAGGCAATTTTGTGTTATTCCCCTGCTAATTTATTTTAATGATTTTTGCATCGCGTTCTAGGTTTGTAAGGCTGTAGTTCCAGGTCATAAGGCTGCTGAGCCTCACATGTCTTGTGAGATTGTTGGTAGGCCATGTTGCATTGGTATTTATGGTGAATGCCACATTACTACCAAAGAATACTGTGATTTTGTCAAGGGATTTTTTCATGAGGAAGCTGCTTTGTGTTCACAGGTACTATTTTTATTTCATATTCAATAAAAAAACAACATTGATGTGAATAAAATTACATGTCTAATATTAAATATGTCTCTTAAAACACATAGTTAAGTTTCTTTTCCAATATTAAGATAATTTTCACTTATAATTAAATATCTCTACATCTCTGGATAAATTGTAATGAAATTAGGTAGGATATAAAAGTAAAAAAAAAAAAAAAAATAGCAACAGAAAATTATCGTACACACACATGATTGTACGCAAGATTCATTAGTGCCCAGACATTTGAAATAGAATTTTGAAATACTGAATAGAAAAGTTTATATTGTAGTCCATTCTTACTATTATATGCCCTTCATAGTGGAAATAATCATTTTATGAGTCAAATAGCAGTCAGTCACACTCCTTGCAAGCTATTTTCTGATCCTGGATGTTTCTGGAATGGAAAGGCAAATTGCAGTTTCCTACCCTAGAGTTCCCTAGACATTTTCATTAACATTTATGGCAAGATATCTAGCTGGTCAAGTTGGTCCTTCCAGTGCATATCTTCCAGAAGTTCATCGATTGGAGGAGCCCTTGTGTACCTGTGTTCCATTTATTAAAATGAATCAAGACTTGCATACCTTAACAAGTGAACATAAGGCTCCAAGATCTCATCTCTGTACTTCAAAGCAGCCACAGGCAAAGACATAGAATTTGTATGCCTGTGAAATATTATGCTGATGTAGATTATCAAATCTGTATTGCCTTAGAGGCCTTTTCATTCATGAATGTTGGAGGAAGAAATCATTAAGTAGTGGATCCCTGATTCTCACCAGATGAATGATTGTCAAGAATTACTGGTTAAGCTGAATCAGGATCATAACTGAAAAACAATCCTCCACTGATTCCTACTGGTGCAAAGCCTGGTGCTTTTCAAAATGCAAGCAATTTCTTACAGACTTATTTCATATAAATTTCAGAAAACAGTAATCATTAAACTCTAGTTTCTACGACTTCATGAATGTTGTGAGATAATTTAGAAAGTGTTGCACCCTGGTATGCCTTGCTGTAACTAACAAATAGCCATTTTGGCTCTTGGTAAAACAACAGTAGGTGTTTAGTTTCTAGTAATCTCCAAGGTTGTCTACTTCTAGCCTCTCCATAATTTGTCACCTCATTTCATTAGCTAAACTTCATTTGTTTTATATAATTATTATATTTTTTTTTATTGTTTTGTTATTTATTTTTGAATTTCACTAATTGTTAGGAAGAAATCCACCCTATCAAATTCAGTAAAGCATGTATGTGAAAATGCACAGAAATTGCCACATGCCTTTACATACAACCTGATCAGTCATTTCTTTGTTTATTTTCCCACATTTTTTATTCAATGTTATTAAAAATCTGCTTAATTATATCCATAAAAGACATTTTTCAGACATTTTGCAAACCTTGAAAGAAGAATAAATAGTTTAGTACAGCAATTATCAGTGATTTTCAACTTTAAAAACTTACTAAATAAATTTTGATTATAGTTGTGATGAAAAATGTGTTCTAAATTCAGCCTTTTCATATTTTCAATCCGGTTTTCATAGCAGTCACTGCTTTGAAAAATGATAGCTATTGTGATAACATATATAAGCGTCTTGCGTTTACAGCCATCTGCTTGGTGGGAACTTAATGGGTTTTTCTCATTTATCAAATATGGAATGGCTGCTGTAAATGTATAGAGAATATGGCATATTAAAAAGGATGAAAATGATGTTGATCAAGATGACTCTTAGGGTCAACTATTTCCCAAGTACTTAAAGCATTTTAAACTGTGCGAATTTTATGCGAATAAAATTACTGATAAAATATTTAAAGTGTTGTAAATGTAAAAATGAATTGTTTGATTTTTTTTAAATACTGAAATATTCAAATCAAATGTTTTAAATAAATAAATAATTTATTTTTATATAGACTAATAAATCCAAATTTTTTTGCTGTATATACTTATCACAACAGTATATGTATGTCTTAAGATAATAACGCTAAATGAATTTCTAGAATGACTTACATTCATCAGGATATCAATCATTCCTTCAAACATATTTGCAAGAAATTATTTATCAAGTTTTTTGCATAATTCTGAATTGTATAATTATAGTTTCTATTTAAATAATTTTCTAGGGTATCATGTCTTGATGATATTTGTGGCATGATCCCTTTTCACAATCCTGAGGTGCCTGACCAATTCTACAGACTCTGGACTTCCCTTTTCCTACATGCAGGGTATGCATTTGTATTTAATGTTTTATTGTTATTATGTTTGTTTACCTGTTTATTTATTCAGTCCAGTATATTTTCCTGCAAATTAAGTTGTTTTTTAATAATTTCTTAAAGTTTGATTTTTCTCGAGAAATACAATTCTCAAATAATAAATTTAATTATTTAACTTTAAAAATTTTCTTATTTATTCGATTTAACTTCAGAACTAACTGTATCTGAAAATTCATTTCAAAATTTTCATTCAGATCCACTTGTGTACCAAGTACGAAATTTAAAGTTAAATAAAATGTTTTTCTGATATATTTAATATCATTATATCTACATAGATGAACATACAAGGGCACTGTAACAATCTCTTTCCCTGATATTAATGAAATAAAATTCTGTCCCTCCGTGTAAATTGCTTAATTGTTTCTGACACTGAGACAACTTATCTGTAAAAGGGACATGACTCCATTGATGAAATATTCAGTCTAAATCGTGTCTCCAATGTTCAGCTGTCAATGAGATACACTTTTCAAGGTAAACCAATTGGCTACCACAATGAAGGTCTAGTCATAGTCAAGTGCAGCACTTAGTTGCTATATGCAGCTGCTGATTGATATTTTCCTGCAAGCTGACCATTGCATAGTTTTCTTTGCTCACACCACCAACCTTTCTATTAATTGTACCTGTGGTGTTGAAGGCTTTCATAACTTGTGAAATGATACTTTTGTCAATTCCAAATTTTGGGCGGTATTTGTTGCACTATGCCCTTCCTTCAGCTTTCCGATTATTCAAACTTATGTCAAGTCATCCAGATAGTTTATTACCATATCTTTATTATTGTAGTCTTACACTGTTTGCTCTGACTACTTCATTTTGAATGCTTTCAATTTTTTGTGGCCTAAATGACTCATCACATGTTTCATTCTCTAATATTTTTGTGGCATCTTATCCTCGATGTTTACACTTAAAGGAACTTTTTATTGAAAATATGTTTTTATTTAATATAAAACTTTTTAAAGATGATACACTATGTATTTTACATTGCAAGATGCTTAAAAAATATGGCAGAGGAAGAAATTTTGTGTTATTTTTTAATACTTTGTTTTCTATCACTTGAAGTTTTTATAATCTCAATATTAGTAAAGTTCATGCTTATTTGGATTTCTTTCTTTTGCAGCATCCTACACCTGCTGATAACTGTGATAATTCAATACCTTATAATGACTGATCTAGAAAAATTGGTAGGAGCATTAAGAATTAGCATCATATACATTATGTCTGGAGTTGGAGGAAACCTAGCAAGTGCTATTTTTGTGCCATATAGAGCTGAGGTTTGTATCATCCACTTTTAAGCAGATTTTGAAATTAGAATTATTGTAATTTTCAAAGTCATTTAAAAATTTAATGCAGCTGCATTTTTAATCTACAGAAAAAATGCTTATAAATTTCCTTAAAATATAAAAATATTCTGTATTTAAAAATTATATTATTTGATTCAAACTTATATATTTATGTATTGTTACTTTACACACATTTTTTTCAAGTGATATTATTATTATTTTTAACTGGATATTTTATGAAAAATTACCACTATCTTTAGCATGTTTATTAACTAACATTAGTTGATTTTAAAAATTAATTTTATTCAATCACTTATCTTTAGCTGGTATACATAATTATTAAAAGTTTGTTGTCTTGTTTGTAGAAAAGTTTGATATATCTGTAATTTAATTTTTTAAATTTGTACCATTTTGAAAAATTTTCCAGTACTTGTTTTGACAATGCAATGCTATTTGTTCCAAAAAGTTTCAATCCAAAAATTTAATGTTATCACTTCCAAAAATAATTCTGAAACTATTCCTCAATCTCTGAAATAAATATATTTAAAAAAAAAAAAAAATCTTATGATTTCTATAGACAGTGGTAAATGTGATATATTTTACACCATATTCTAACATTCAGAAGGCTAAATATGTATTAAGCATGCAGATGTCAAATTGAAGCCCTCATCAAATTTTATGTTGCAGTTTTCATGGAAAGATAGAGGAAGTGGTCTAATTTGTTTCATGGTCAGGTTTTCAGAAAATTTAGCATTTATAGTTACTTCCATAAAGATTTTGGAATTTTGTAGAAAAAGTCAATAGCTTGTGGTTAATACTGAATAATTTTCATGAACATTTTTGAATGAAATTTTGATATGATCTCCATTGATGAGATATCCAATTTTTGTATTCCTTACATCATTCTAAATAGTGTCTCCAGTGGGCAGCTGGTCCAGTGGTTGATGGAGTACAGTTTTCAAGACAGACACATTATTATTAGGGCCTTTAAATGAATGTATAGTCATAGTCAAATCCAACACTTATTAACTGATTGCCTTATACAGCTGTGGACTGGTATTGATCTCTTTTTGCTAGCAGGTTGATATATAGGTTATCTGCTGTAGTTTTTCTTAGTCTATTATCACCAATTATGCAAATTACTTTGTGTAAATATTAAAACTTACTTTAAAAAAATCTTTAATTAAATAATAACTAAAAACATTGCACTAAACTTAATGGACACTTTTAAATAATTAAAAATCATGAAATCTTATCACATTTTTTATGTTAAGTATTTTGTAGATATTTATTAATAATGACTATAAGTTTTAAATCTATTCAGCAGCAAGTTCCCTAAATGTTTTTGTAATTTCTGTACGAATGTTCCATTTTTTTTTTTTTTTTTTTCCTTATCTCTTTTTCAGTTCGCTTTGTTTAAATGTCTTATTTCATTATTCTAATCTCTAATTCTGTCCAAATATGTTCCATGTGCTTGAAGTAATATTTGGATAATTGTAGGAAAATTATAAAGACATCAAAGATAATGATTCTAAAAACACACTATTCTTAATATTTATCTTGATACAAGCTGAACTTTTTTCCAATACCCAAATTTTAGCTAACTGATTTAAAAAGTTTAAGGCATTTAAAGTAATATCAACAATAATGACTAAATTTCTTAATTTTAATAATAACATAGTATCATAAATATATCTACATGCTTTTTACCATTCAAACCAAGTTAATTTTTTTCTCTTTACAAAACATAGTATAGGCATCGCAATAACTGACCTTGTTTTTGCTATCCTAGCAGAAATAATTGAACTCTAATCCAAGAATAGATAGAGAGGCTTATTTATTATGGGTTTCACAAATGCAAATCTTTGACCCTTTTGTCCTTTGCACTCACAATAAAAAAATGTTTTGCTGTAAACAATTTGAAATTATAAATTGTTTCAGAAGAAGTTGAGGATTAAGCATAATTTTTTCTTGAAATAAAAACTGTAATTCATATTTCTTCAGTTTCAACCTGAAATTCTTTTTAAATACTTTGACAGGGGAAACAGTTAAAGTGCTAATTTCAACAATTTAGCAGCATTTTTTTGACAAATTTACCTCACTTATAAATATTTGCACACTTTATCATTATAAAGCCATTTATATTTTTATATTTAAAAAAGTGCAATATCTTTTACAAAATAAACTCTTGTATGAAGGAAATAAAATGATATTTGATATTGTTTTTCAACTATGAATTCATCTGAAAAGTTTTGGTGTCCATTGACTTTTGTGGGTTTTCTTTTTCTCTATTTGTCTGTAAATTTAATTTTCAAAGGACATTAAATCATTATTAAAAAAAACTGTATGCATGAATTTATTGAGAACAAAAGAATGATGTTATACACAGTAAAATTATGTGATTTTTTTTTTTATTAAAATTTATCAAATGCATTTTATTGAAAAATTTCAAAGTGTCTGTTCATGTATAACAGCCACTAAAGTTAAAAAATCTTAGCACTCACAATCACTCTTGGACTATGCCATTTTAATAGACTATTTAAATTTTAAAATATTAATTTTTAAGAAATAATTAATATTATCTTAAAAAAGTAACACATGTAATTAAAATTATATCTTATATAATTTTAATTACATGTGTTAATTTTAAGTTCATATATAATTTAAAAGAAAACTAGCAATATATAAATATATATATAAGATTGCAATAGTTTTTACTTTTTGGAATCATATATGTGTCAAATTAATTTCACCATGAGGTTTTTTTTTTTATTACCTTTTTAAAAAAAAATTGAATTACAGCAAATCTTTTGTAAACAAAATTTGATTTCAAATTAAGTAAATAACATTTATGTTATATATTTTTGACATGCCTTCTTTAATTTTCTAGTTGTTTACAATCTCATAAATTCTCTAGTTGGAAGCTTTTATTCAGTAAAGACTGACAACAGCAACATCATATTGCATATAAAAGAAATACTCTTTAAATTTGACTAGACTTTTTTTTTCTTATTGATTATTAATAAAAGGATAGGTTTCTGATTTTTTTAATAATTTGGGAGGTCAATTATTGTATTCAATCTTAATTTTTCTACTAAAGTTTTTATATTTTAAAATAAATAATTACTTTTTTCCCCTCATATTTTATTTTTTTTTTTTTAAAAAATAGTTCTTATATATATTTTGTTTATTTTTATTTAAATCATGATAGGTTTGGGATATTATTATTTTGTGTGTGTGTGTATATAATGCACAAAAATATTTTTCATATATATAAATATTTTTAAATTTTTTTATTATGTTTTAATGTTACTGATTATTTTTGTATTATTTTAGGTGGGCCCTGCTGGTTCTCAGTTCGGACTGCTGGCCTGCCTCTTTGTGGAGGTAATCCACTGTTGGAAGATGCTGAAGCATCCTGGCATGGCTCTGCTTCGACTTGGTGGCGTTGCTCTCGTTCTCTTTCTAGTCGGCCTTTTGCCCTGGGTGGACAACTATGCTCACATATTTGGATTCGCATTCGGTTTCTTACTCTCATACGCTTTGTTACCTTTTGTATCATTCGGGACCTACGACAAGGCAACCAAAGTTATACTGATATGGGTGTGTCTTTTCATTGTCGTTGTCCTTTGTGTGGGTCTGCTTATTTTGTTTTATGTGCATCCTATTTATGAGTGTTCATTCTGTAAATATCTTAACTGTATACCGCTGACTGAAGACTTCTGCGAAAACCAGGATATTGTTTTCAAGAGGCCGGAATACTGACATCGGTGTGTTCGTTTCACTAGTCATTTCAAGGTAATCAAGACTGTGCAATGCTGTTTTTTAAATCTCTTCAAAGGCCAGTTGAAGTGCTGTCATTTTTTTTGTGATTTCAAAATTGGGACATGTGAACTTGTCAGCTGCAAGCCGACTTCAACGGACAAACATTTTTACTGCTGTGATGTAACCTTCATGAGGTGTTTAAATGACAATTTTGTCAATTTATACTTAATTTTCGAGAATCACAATTGTAATATTTTATTAAAAATCTAGTAAAACCTGTTGTTTTCAATTTTTGTCTTATTTATTGTAGTGATTTATCTTAATTTTTTTCACACAAAGATTTTTTAAAAATGATAATAAAATTTTAGATTTTTGATAAAAACATAGACATGAAAAATAATCTGCCATGTCTAATAGTAAGTAAATATTTGATATAAAAATGTTTCATTCAATTTTTTAAAATTTGTTGCAGATATCTGAGAAAATTTAATTATATGATATATGGTTATTATTTCGTTGTTAGGTAGTATTGGTTTGAAATGTTTTGGTGAATTCAAAATTTTCAGCATTATCTACTTCATAGTAGATTAAACCTACCTTCGGTTTGCATAATAATTTATTATGGTTAGTTTTTCTTAGTGTTATTTTCTGATGTACTGTTTCTGATTATATTTTAGAATTTGTTGTCGTTGCATCTTCAGACTCTATTTTGAGGAAGGAAGAGGGCTTCTTCAACTTCTATTGTTTGGTTGTTTTGTCAAGGTGCGCTTATATTTATTTCTTGCTTTGCTGCATTCAACAAGTATTTTGTGTTATAGCTTTTAGTGTTACAGTAGATCTTAGAAATAGTTTAAAGTATTGTAAAATTTTCAAAATCAGAAAACTACCTATATTTGGAATATATACTTACTGAACTCAACCCAGAATGCTATTCTATGATTAAAAAATCTGGATACATTTATTCTTTGTTGATACAAGTCAAGATTAGGATCTCTCTGTACGATATTTAACTGTAAAAATACCCATCATACAGCATTTGGTCGCCCGGCTTGGGTGCCATTGGCGTACCTGAATGAACGGGTTTTTAGTGTTAGTGTATATACCCACGGAAGTGAAGATCTAAACTTCAACAACAACAGAGGCACTGTAGGACAGTTCAGTGAATTTTCATGTACTCCGCCTATAAGTAACAATAAAATCCGTACAGATCCAGGTTGGCATGTGCATGGAAATAGCAAAATTCTTAACTTGAGCTTTTCGATTGTTCATTAACAGGGTGGTTCTATTTAATTCTCTTGGTCGTATGGCTTAGAATTCAGTCGTATTAAACTGGGTTTTGTCTTGCATGCTAAACTTTCTAGGGGAATTTATACATAACCACAGGAAATTGGTGATTTAAAGAATATTAACTTCTCTTTTTCAAAAACAAACTCGTCCAAAGAAAAGGTTGACTTTGATGAGATAAATATTGTTCAGCTTGAACACTAGTCCAGCCCCTGACTTTGGAAGTGTCTGTCGGATGACATGAATAATCTTTTGTGTCTTTCTCCCATTGTATGGTATTGGGATTAAAATAGTTATAATTTTGGCAATTTTCACTATAGAAGCTTCGTATTCATATATTCCACTTTTTTTTTGACGGGAAGGATCCCAATGTCGATCAAAAATAAACCCATGTCCAGGCTCCATGTATGTAATGGCAGCATTCACACGTTCTTGCACTTCCAAATTTTTCAATGCATCCGTCTTTTTGAATGCTGGATGGAGAATATATGACGAGACACTTGAGTGGGAGATATCCATCGCGAGCAATATGAGGAATGGATAATTCTGATACCTTGTATACTGTCAGACACCCAAAACAAGTGGGCAAAACCTAAACTTGATAATAAGACTTTGACAAGCCTCCAAAATTGAAACGTAGGGTTGAGAATGTTTTAGTATTCACGGTCGTACTAATGTTGACTAACTGATTTTTTTTAATATTATTTTCCCCCTCTACGGTGTTGGTATTCCAGTCTTCAGATTCGAATCCTGGCGGTGGCATGGATGTTTGCGAGTGGTTCGAATCCACTTTAAACTGTAGGTCCCGGCCTGTTTAGCCTAAAGTGTGCACTAGATGACCGTAGAGCGAAAAACCAAACCCTCTACGGTAGAAGTATTACAACGATTATGAGTTTACATACATGTTTTCACTTTTTTTTCGCCGCTTGAAAACTATTTTATTTATCTCCTAAGTACGCACTCGAATGCTTTTTTCCAATTTATTAGACATGATAAAATTTTATTTTTTTTTATTCCACCTGGATCCTTCTTCGTCACAATGAACTTATTTAAACTCACTCTTCTCCAAAATTTATCTATGACTCATCTTAGTGTTACTTAAAAAAAAAAAAAATCACAGTACTACTAATTACAGTAAAATTAAGTGTGCTTCTTTTCCCGATTTCCCTCGTGATTCCCTATAACCTTGATGACGTGTATGAAAAAAGGAAAAGTTAAATTCTATATGCATCAAATCATTTTGAACCACATGAGCCATTTTTTAGGAGTTGTTCCTTATAGAAATGCATAGTGTGTACCCCTGATTCTTGTTTCAGATTAAGAGGGTCAATGCACACTTGTTTTTAATAAGGATTTTTTTTTATACAAGTTTTAACCACCACGTCTATTGTCTCTGAGCGTGGGAAGTCTTTGTTCAGAGAAGTGGGCAATTTTGAAACACCTTCCTTTTTTATGGGTGTCCTGGTACCACGTAAAAAGGCATGACCACGACATTTCGTCTACTGCACCTCTAGCGTTTCTCCCAGATCGAATTTGTAACGAGGCAGGGCAAAGATGCATCAGAAATGGGAACGGATCTTTATAACTGGGCCGGTCCCTCCAAAACTGCTACACGATTTGAGGCGAAAAAGTTTTGAATATATATATATTTTTCTAATGTAGCTGGCAAAACATTTAGACAGTTGTCTTTGATGCCTTAAGGCAAGCACTGCACCTCACTTAGCACTACCCAGGAGGGCATGTAGCTTGAAGATAAGCTACGGACGCGGAGTAGCAATACCGCAACGCTCCACGATCATCTTAGACCGAGACCTACGGCAAAGTGGATCCGACCCACTAAAAACATCCATGGTACCGCCGGGTATCTAACTCGATACTTGCGGTACCTAGCGCGCTTGCTCGGCCTCGAGCCCATTTTGAAATGTAACAGCCTTAAATAAATTCAAAAAGTTTAAACATTATTAACTGTAACTGTAGTATGAGGTTTGTTTATTTACAATCAAGATGGCGCTTTCCATTGTGAAAACATGCCGGGTTTTATCAAAGTTTGTTTGATTGTTTTATTTCTGAATATTAAATATTATTTTATCTCTAATTTGTTTTAGCATAAACCATATTTTAATCACTCGTTTGTAGATGTTAATTATGATTACTTATTTCTTTTCTATTTTTTCTGCTTAAAATTTTATTGGCTAATTTTATAGTAATTGTCACACAGAATTTAAAAATAATATCCATCCCCAAAAAAATTTTTCACGCTTTTGTGGATATATATATTATGTGGATATATATCCACATATATATGTGGATATATATATATATATATGTCTTCAAGTGCTTTGAGTACCGCTGTTTTAGACCTATATATTATTTTTATGCCAATGAAGTCAATTAACTTTCAACATATTCAAACATTTTTGTTAAAAATATTCTAGAATAATTTACTTAAGAAAAGAGTTCAGCCGTCTTTAGTTGGCATAGCAAAACTCCATTATTCCTCATATATTTAAATGTCATGATAATCCTTTATAGTGGGAAATGTCCTTACATTTCCAGGTTTGTGATAACACATTTCCTTCCTGTGCTTTGAGTACCTGATGTTTTATATTTGTATACTTGTCAGACTTTTTTTTTTTTTTCTTCCTAAAATTTTTCACTATATTCTCAGAAAGAAATATCATATGAGTTTTTCTTTCTAAAGATTTACAATTAGTTTTTTTAATTTGTGGTTTTACATAAATTTCTTTTTGAATTTTTGCTTCATTAACTTCTTCAGCCATAAAAATTAATGCTATTCTATTTCTGGACATAGTTTTCATGAAAATATTCATTATATTTAACTTGAAATGAAGGAGAAAAGATGTTTAGAGATTCTAGAAGATTATTCCTAGTATTTGTTTTCACAAATGTGACTACTGTTCATATGAGGATGAGAATAATTTTTACATTAAAAAATTGCTTATACAAACTGAAAACTATGGAGTATGGCAATCACTTTAAAGCCTCCACATATTTTCCTTGTAAAATTTTTATGCTTTATCTTGTCTAGAATAATCAAGTTTATATATATAAATTTTTCTCATATTGATAATATATGCTAGTTGACAGAAAAATCTGATGAGTCAATAAAATTCGAATTTAACTTTTAGAATAACTTTGATTCAATAAAATAATCATTATACTTCTGCATTTTAAAACTGTCAGAATCTCCTTTACTGATAAAATATCTTTACAATTCACTGTATAGTATCTTATTCTTGAGAGAAAAATAGCTAAAACTGAAAATTTTGGAAGCAGTTTAAATATCAAGAAAATCCTATTTATTCAGGATCCTAAAAATTCTGCCTATTTTTAATTTAAAATCCTGGATTAAATCTTTTTGTTCCCATTGTGTCAGTAATTGAGGCTGTTATAATAATGGATAATGTGATTGTTGAAAGTTCTTCACTGTTAGGATTAGACTATATTACTGAATAAAAGTTGGAATATTTAAAACAAAAACTATTTTAAGTGTTTCTTTTCACTTTTGTTTGTTTAAAAAAAATGGGATTGCTTTAGGTCTATTACTTATATTTTTGTGTATCTTAATAAGTTTCTGCATAGGAGGTTAGAGATAATATTTTGGGAGAGAAATGTCACAGTATTTCATCTCAGCATTATTTTAAATATATATTTATTAAACAATCTTGTATAAAATCTCATTTTCAAAAGAATCCTTGTAATAAATAATCTGCATATGAATGAAAAAATTTTTTATGTACATGTAAAAATGGCCAGATAATATTTAATTTAATTTTTGGGTACTTTTCTCCTAGTGGGATGCCAGGTAAGATGTGCACTAAAGTATCATGCATTCAAATCATATTATAAATCATGACAAATATTGTGACTTATTACATTATGATTGGCTTTAATTTTTGCATTTTTACATATGGCATTAAATGATGTTCAGTTAATATAAAATGTTAATTTTTATATTAAAAGTAGAATTATTGATTTTTTTTCATACATTTTTTATAGTTTAAAACCATATGCAGCCTTTCTATGTAAAGGTAGAAATAGTTCAAGTGATCTGTTATATAGTCTGTTAAGAAGAGGATTAGTGAAGCAAATTTTTCCTAGTGATCAGTAAGTATATTTATAAACACTAAAGTTTTTAAAATGCATGTATTAATGAGTTTTATAAATTTATTTCAGTGTTAAAAATTTCTGTTATTGATCTGGTTCTCAAACTGGAATAACCTAGGGCAGTGATGCTAAACTGTGGGTCATTACCCTCAGAGAGGTTAACAAGTTGAAACAAATTTATTGGATGTAAGGCTTTTTTTCAAGATGCATCAGGTATCAAAACAGTGAAAGAAGGTATTAATTATAAAAATAGAACTGTGTTTTTTTATGAAAACAATTGTCTATATTAAAATATAATAGCAATTCTTCAACAACTCACAGTTGAACAGACAAAATGATATAAGAATATTGCCACTTTGAGAGGTCCTCTACTTGCTTTCTGTTAGGATTCATATGTGACTTGGGTCATTTAGTAGTGGCTATCTTTGCCACAGCTTTTTCATTCTGTATGTTCCCCTTGCTATTTAGTCTTTATGCTACAATCACATAATATGGCTTTTTTCGGCTGATGGCCGAGGGGCTAGCACTCTGGCGCTCGGTACCACAGCTTTCGGGTTCGAGTACTGCTGGCGGTGTGCTATGGATGTTTGTAGTGTTTCAGAATGCATTTTAAACCTTGGGTCCCTGTTTAACATGATTGTAGAGCATTGCAGAGGTATTCTTACTCTGAGTGCATAGCTTACAGTATCTTCATGCTACACTCACTTCCTGGATAGTGCTAAGTGAGTAATGTCAGTGCAAGCCTTAAGGCATCAAAGACAACTGTCTTAGTGTTTGCCAGCTGCATTAGAAAAAAATAATTAAAACATCAAGTATTAGTCAGCAGATGATAATAGAAACAACTGATTGAATTTTTTTATATTTATTCAGCACTGCTTTCTAAATAACAGCACTATGGAAATGATATTGTTAAATAATAAGTATTATTATTAAAGAAAATTGAAAGTAAAAAATGAATAAATTGATTGGTTTTATAGCTTTAAATTTCTTTAATTGTACATGCATTATATCAATATGATGATATTTCTTTAAACAACTCCTAAGAGAAAATTTAAATAGATTTGTATTT
Source organism: Caerostris extrusa (assembly GCA_021605095.1). NCBI lineage: Eukaryota > Metazoa > Arthropoda > Arachnida > Araneae > Araneidae > Caerostris > Caerostris extrusa. The sequence continues at coordinate 59,075 of BPLR01006294.1, forward strand.
AACATGTTTTGTATTCATCATCAAGTTTTTAATTACATTTATCCATGACCTGAAAAGGTTTGTACATCATAATAAATATAAGATTTTATTTTATAACATATAAAAATAAATGTTTAGTAATTAAATTCTTTTCATATAATTTCATTTTAGAACAATTAATAGCACAGGAATTCCATGTGCATATGCAGGTTTTGATGCTACTGCTGACAGTTTACATATTGGCAATCTGCTAGTTCTTATTTCATTAATTCATTGGCAACGAGCTGGATATGAAACTATTGCTGTTGTAAGTCTTTTTTTTTTTTTTTTTCATTTATTGTCATTAAAAAGATGTTTTGTTGCATTGTTTTTAAGGAAAGATATTTTTTGTTCGTTTGTTTTTTTTTTGGAGATTTGTATTAACAGTACAACTTAATTAAATTATCTGAACTCCACCATCATTTTACACTTCTTGACACATATTGATTTTGGCAATTATTTCATTTTATTTGCATGCTCTAATAACCACCAGCAAAGAGTTGAAATGAAAGATTTTGTTATGAATTTGTCTGGAGAATTCGTTCATGCAAAAACTTAAATTGTGTTACATAAAGATAACAAATCTTGCACATTTTTTTTCAAAGGAATAACTGCTTCTTTCTATGCACATTTGCAATATCTAAAACAAATAAATAGATGGGAAATTTTACACTCGTTAATTCTTTAAAGATATGCATTTTTAAAATACATTTTATTCTTTTTTATTGATATCAAGTAACTACTATTTGTTTTTATTTAGGTCGGTGATGCAACAGCTGAAATTGGTGACCCAAGTGGACACAAAAGTGATCGAAAAATACTTTTCCATGACACTGTAAAAAGAAAATGCAGAATCTATTGAAAAGGATCTTCAAAACATATTTCAAAAATCATGAAAAATATATTTTCTCTAAGGCTAAAACAAAGAGATGTTTAGGAAAATTAAGGTAAAAAGATATTTCCTTTATATTATTTTTTAATGATGCTAAGCTACGATAAATGAATCATACATTTATAATCAAATATATATTAAAATTCAATATAATTATGTAAAATTATTTTCTTATATTATAACCACAATGATTTACTACTTTTGTAATCATAGAATTTTTCCTCTCTCTCACCAGAATAATGAAAAATAGTGAATGGTATAAGAACACTAGTATTATCGATTTTATTGGTGAAGCTGGTCGCAATCTTCGGGTTACCGATATGCTGTCTCGAACTAGGTAAGCTGTATGTAAATTGGATTTTTAAAGTTTTACTTAGGAATATTTACTAAATTAAAATTTATATAAATATAGGAATTTTGTGATTTAGATTTTATTCATGAGTTATTTATAAATTGAAAATGAATTCCTCTGAAACAACTCTAAAGATTAATTTTTCTTATTTATGACTCTTAAAAATTGATTGAAAAATTATGTTTTAAAAATGTCTTAAAAATTGACATATGAAAATTTATATAAAAATTTGGTACTTACGTATTAACGCCACCGCAGCAGAAGTTGCGCTAATGTGCCAATAAAGAGCTGCCAATGCGCCAAAATAGAGACTGTTTTGAATCTATGTTAAACTCTATATCGGCCCATTTTCCTCCGGAAACCGATTGACTACTTTGTTTTAAATAAAGTGTTTTGATTTTAAATAAAGTGTTTATATATTTTATGATTTGCCACAAAAATTTTAAGTGTAGATTGCCGACACTTAAAAACCGCCAAATCTGTAGCTGCGGTGGCGTTAATATGAAAGTACCGTACATTTATATAGAATTTTAATTGTTTAATATTGTATTTAGAAATTAATTTTATTGCTTATTTTAAAAATAACTTCACTACAAAATTGCTTTTGTGTATTTATGTATTTTCATTTTTCAGTTACTTATATTTGAAAAAAAAATGCGTCTGAAAATGTGTGATTCAATTATTAAATGTATCAAAACTTTGCTTCCTTTAAACATCTAATTTATATGAAATATTTTGTTTTTATAATTATAAAAAATGTGTGATATTTTAATAATACTTTTTACAATTAAAAAAAAATTTTTTTACTTTTTAAACAAATACCCTATATTTCCAAATATAAGCCTATATGTGAATAAACTGAGGATTAATTTTTTTCCTCAAGAAGTTTACCATGTTCAAAACCCTTATTTAAACAGAAACGAGAAGTAGAAAAAAAAAAAAAAATTTCCGTATTTTCGGTATTCTATTTTTATTCTGGTGTATGTTGTGGTACTTTTCTGTTTTCTTACTTCAGACCCCAAATTTCGCTAACACCAGATTTTTCGTTTTCCAATTTTGAAAATAAAACAACTCATTTTCATAATACGAATAATAATTGGGGTAGAAGTTTGGAATTCACCAGAGTGCCAAATTGTCAAATAAACAAACAAAATGGCTGTTACAGTTAGTTTTCGTGGTAAAACGCTATTACACCAAAAAGCACTATTACATTAACATTATATCTATTTGGCCAAAATTTTATTGATAATTTATTTTTACACCAATTTTCAATTCTTGAATGTCAAATTTTAACACTATCATGTCAAAATTTTAATAATAATTTGCTTTTACATCATATATCGAAAATTTGGTACTTACGTATTAACGCCACCGCAGCAGAAGTTGCGCTAATGCGCCAATAAAGAGCTGCCAGTGCGCTAAAATAGAGACTGTTTTGAACCTATGTTAAACTCTATATCGGCCCATTTTCCACCGAAATCCGAATGACTACTTTGTTTTGAATTTTGAAAGTGTTTTGATTTTAAATAAAGTGTTTTATGATTTGTCACGAAAATTTTAAGTGTAGATTGGCGCCACTTAAAAACCGCCAAATCTGTAGCTGCGGTGGCGTTAATACGTAAGTACCAAAAATTTTTCTAAATTATATAGTAGGTTTTTTCCCGCTCTAAATCACTAAATGCATCTTTATAACACCGAAATTAATTGCATTGACATTCATTAAACGTTAACGCATTGGACATTCATACTTATTAGAAAGCAATCTATTTTTCATTCAATACTTAAGGGTAAAATCGCAAAATAGGCGCTGTTGGGATTTGGTGTCAAATTTTTTCCCCTGACAAAATGATCCAAGTAACGGGTTTGGAATTGCTACCTTACAACTATAGCTCGATGGTGCGAAGTAGAATTAAAAAAAAAAAAAAAAAAAAAAAGAAAGAAAAAATGTTGAAAGTCTCTGGAACTTGTAAGCAAAAAAAATTTACTTACCTCTGTTCATCAATAATGATGAATGGCGGGACGCTGTACTGTTACTTCACTGCATAGGCTAGTCGGACACGCAATATTCTTAGCAATCAATCTTTCAAGAATATGGGCCTGATTGCCGAATGGCTAGCGCTCTGGCGTTCGGTACCACAGGTATCGGGTTCAAATCCCGGCTTTGCCCATGGATGTTGTAGGGATTCGGAATCCACTTTAAACCGTAGGTCCCGGTCCTAATAGGATCGTAGAGCGTTCTTGGGGACATTGTTACTCCGCGTCCGTGGCTTATCTTCAAGTTACACGCGCCCCCTTGGTAATGTAAAATGAGTACGTCTGTGCAGCGCTTGCCTTAAGGCATCCAAGACCAAGCTGTCTAAGTGTTTGCCAGCTGCATTAGAAAAAAAAAAAAAAAAATCTTTCAAGAATACACCATTCAATAATTTTCAACCTACTTTGACACCAAATCCCTGAAGAAATGCATTGGTGTAGCACCTTTACTTCAATTTTAAATAATGGCTGAATTTTTATCCCAAAAATAAAAATTTAAAATAAGATTTTGGTCAACACACAAGGAGCGAAAGAAAATGCAAGCACAGCCCACCACACAGTTAATAAGGAGATGACAGTCGTCATGAAAATTAAATCTCTATAACATATTGGTTGGTTAAAAGTGTAAAATACAATGTTAGTGTATATTTCAAAACAGTGTCACTAACTGTGTTAAGTGTTAACAAACTGTGTCTAACAGTATTAACAGATAGTGTGTAACAATTTTACAATGACAGAAAATGATTGGCCACTGTGGCCAATGGATGGCGACAGAACAGGGAAGTTAAAGAACTTTATCGATCTGGAAAAGTCAAAGAAATTTGTAAAAATATCTAAAAATCTGTGAAAATTGCTGAAGAGAGCATTTTGTGCCAAGCACGCGCGTAATCAGCGATTTGGTAGGATTGCAACAAAATCCATCACTTGCGTTTTCGGCGAGTAAGCATGAGCGCCATCTGCGATTTTGTAGCCAAGCATGCCTGGTAACTCGGATCATCACTCATTTTACGACAACCTTACTTCCATTTTTTGTATGATGGATGGTCTATCAAATTTACTTGTGCTCCACTAGTGCGTGGTTTGCTTGTATTAGTGCTCTGCTTGCATTCGTGCTATTATTTGTACTCATGCTATTTGCTTAAACTAATTTAGAAAAGTAGGAATTTTAATATTTTATTAATTATTTATTGTTTATTAAGCTTAAATTCATTCCTTAAGCCCAATTTTAAAAATCCTTTAGCATCAGCATTGATTGATATTTGTTATTTATCTATTTAATTATTGGAAATAATTGATAATAAATGATATTGCTTCCTCATATTTATTTAATTTATGCATAAAAGAATACTGTATTACTTCACTTAAGCTACCCGATTTGAATTTGGAATTTCATGGCTATTGTTTTTTTTTCTTTTTGCCACTGCTCTGTTTATTTTTTATGAATAATTTTTTTTTTTATTAATTTCCTTCTGATTTGTTTTTAATTTGGCTTATAAATTTTATCTGTTCTCGTGTGTGCTTAAAATGTTCAACATAAACAGTATTTTCTTTTTTTGCCTTTTTATTTTTAAACTTTTTTTTAATTATAAATTTTGTTTGTGAGTATAAGTGTAAAAATTTTAGAAATTTCTAAGGAAAATGGCTTGTCTTTAAAATAATTGCGGAATATTTTAGAAGGTAAAAAATTTTGGAATTTGAAAATGATAGAGCGTTGACTCTGTAAAGAATTAAAATTTTATTAAATACTTTTTTTCTAAGGTGTTTTTGTCAGTCTAACCTCAGTTAAATACAATTTATATATATTCATATGCTCGATTTTTACGAATTCAACCTTAAATGATTTTCACTGACACACATATCCTGTATCTTTAGAGTAGTACTGTATACAATTTGTTATATAAAAAAAAATATGTTAAAAATATAATTATATTTTTGTGGATCGAACTCATATCATTATTTAAAGACAAAGTTTATATAGCTAACTTTGAATTAATTTACTCTTTGTTTTCTATTTATATTAGAGATAAACATTTTAAAATACTGTTTATTTAATTCATTTTCTGTGTGTGTATTTCTAGTGTTAGGAGTAGAATGGAAAGTGGAGCAGGAATAAATTTTGCAGAATTTAGCTACCAAGTTTTTCAATCATATGACTGGATGTATTTGCTCAAAAATTATCGATGCAAATTTCAGGTAAAAGCAGACATTAAACAATGAATATGCATTTTATGTTTTCCTGACTTCTTAGATTGTTTTATTTGAGTTATCAAAAATTTTTTTAAAACTTATATGAATCAGCAATTCTTTTAATATCTAGCAATTCCAAGGTAACTCTTGCTGGCACACTACTGTCATTTAAGGCACAGTAGGACAGAACAAACTTATTTCTGGGCATTAATCTAATCATTATTGAAGCAACTGTCATGCATTTTAACTAAAGATGCAATTTCAAAATCAAAATTTTACTTTTTTGTTTTAACTTTTACTACTATTTGAAACAATAAATAGTCATATTTCTTTTGTTATCATTCTTTTGAATGCTACTGTGCCTCGTTTCCCACTTATTGTATGAAAGCCCATTGAAGTGTAGAAGAAGAAGGACAATGTCTTTCTCGAATATTTTTAAGGGTGACTGTTCAGCATTTGCGTGTCGTATGGGAGAAAATCAAGAAAACTCTTACTAGGTAGCTTGAATATTGATGCTAGATGCCTTACCCTTCATATACATGTTATCATGATGAGTATCGAATCTCTGAATGTTGTGCCTGCAATCAACAAGTCTAAGTTTTCCTGATCACTAATTGGGGTATTACCTGTTGTAAATTTTCGATCGTATTTAAAAATTTTTTTTTTTAAACCCAGCTTGCTTATATTAAATAAAATCGTCTATTTAGAATAATAAATTGTTTTTATGTAATGCTTATGGATCTTTTCGACTAGATCAGGCAAGCACACATTGTTCGAAATTTCATAAATTATTCATTGCTCTTAAAAAAGTTAAACTAATAAAAAAAACTTGATTCAAATCTTTGTCTATCACAAAATATTAGTAAATAAAAATAAAAATGGAATAATCAATAAAACTAGGTCGGGGAAGCCCACAAAGTTCATGATCAGCGAATTATCATTCTAAAAATAAAACTCGGATGTAAGATTATCAAACATCGCACAGCAAAACATAGACAGAAATCGAAAGAAAGTTATGGAATATTTCAATAACATTTCAAAGAATAATTCTGTCAGCCAGGTTCATAGGTGAATGTTAAGGAAGGAATTCTTCAGTAGTGTAAAGAATCGAAAACTTCGAATTTCATCTGCCAGAAACACGAAAAAAAAAAATAATAATTCTTAGAGTATTATATTTGCGAATGAAACCGAACGTAATAAATTTGGAACTAGTCGTTGCATAATGTTTTAGATAAAATCGAACGGAAAATTTTAAAAGAGAACATACTTCATTCGTAAAACATGGTTATAAAGGCTATAATCTTCTCGGAGTAGTTAATTTTGAATTCACGGATCGGTAAATGTATGTTGAAAATATCTTAAAATAAAATTAAAAAAAAAAAAAAAAAAAAATCAGTCGAAAATTTCGGTCTACAAAATGACTTGGAAATTCTATCAGAATAGCAAACCTAAATTTAATACCTTCGATTGTGGTTGCTTTACAATTTTAAAGAAACCAATAAAATACTTCTTCAGTCATCAAATTAGAACCTAATATAACATATTTAATCAAAATTTGAAATTGCTTTCGAAAAACAAACCATTTCTTCAAAGTAACAATATTTGTAATGCAAGAAATTTGAACAAAATACGATTAGAATTTACTAAAAATTAGTTCAAATGTAAAGCAAGACAATTAAAAGTGTTCTTAAAAGCTCACTGATATTTAATCAACTATTGCAAATTGTTTGATAAACACCTGAAAGACTTTTATTGAATTTAATTGTTCTTATCCAAAAACTTTAGTGAGTAATATTCATTCTTACATCGTGTATTATTATGTTTAAAATTATTTTTTTTTTCTAAATAATAAAATAAATAAATGAATAGTTTAAAAAAACTAAAAAATAATCAATCTAAAAAGAAAAACTAATTGTTAACATAAGAATAAAATTACTGACGAGAAAATGAATGTCACTGTTCTAAAAGCGTGGGGTGCTTTGTAAGACATTTTTAAACTAACTCTGCATTTTGGAATGAAACAAGTGAAAAATTATAACGATTGATATCGAGCACCCCACGATTTTAGAACAGTGACATTCATTTTCTCGTCAGTCATTTTATTCTCATGTTAACAATTATTTTTTACTTTTAGATTGATTAACTCTAAAAGTGTGTTTTTTTAACTATTAATTTTTTTTTTTACTTTTTGGTTTGATTAACTCTAAAAGCATGTTTTTTTTAGTTTTTTAAACTATTAATTTATTTTTCTTTTTAGTTTGATTAAATCGGGGCCGAATGGCTAGCGCTCTGGCGTTCGGTACCACAGGTATCGGGTTCAAATCCCGGCTTTGCCATGGGTGTTGTAGTGGTTCGGAATCCACTTTAAGCTGTAGGTTCCGGTCCTAATAGGATCGTAGAGCGCTGCGGGGGCATTGTTACTCCGCGTCCGTGGCTTACCATCAAGTTACACGCGCCTCCTGGATAGTGCAAAGTGAGTAACATCGGTGCAGCCCTTATGGAGAAAGATCACGGTCTGTTTGCCAGCTGCATTAGAAGAAGGCTAAAAAAAAAAAAATTAAAAGCATGTTTTTTTTGTTTTTAAACTATAATATTTAAATGAGATCCCGGTACGGAGAACTGGTTCTTACAATAATTTGATTGTGAGTAAACAAAGGCTAAATGTGAATAGGTCGTGCCAGCGAGGATTCGAACAAGGAATCTCCTAATCAGGCGCGTTATCCGTTGTTGCGGCTGTCCCACGTAGGTTTGAATGTCTGAAAGACGGCTGTAAGTGTTTCTTTGCATCTTAAATAGTGTGTATGAGGAGAAACAGATCTCCAGGGGAAAATGATGCGCCGATCAAGATGACTTTTCAAAGGCTGTTTGCTTTAATCACTAATCCTGGCGATCCTGATCATGATGAGATAATAAACTGCTCAAAATATTTTACTGTTGTCGGTCCTGATAAGTCTACAACGTTTAAATTAAATCGGATCGCTTAAAGTTTGGCAAAATCGAGCCCAAAAGTCAGTACATACATACATACAAACATACATACAGGTGAAACTAATAAAAGCGTATTAATGAGAAGTGAATGCAAGCCTTTTTTATTATTATTATTATTTTTTTTTGGTGTTAAATTAACTGAAGAGGAATTTGATTTTGATGTTTGTTGATGATGTAATTAATAAGTTTTGGAGGACAGAGAGTTAGAGCCCATTTACTTGTTATATAAGCGAATTTATATTATTATTTTATCAAAGATGGTTTATACATGGATGATAGAGTGCGTATGCTTTATTATGCATTTGAATAGATTTCGATGATGTAGGAATCGATGGATTCGTTAAATATGAATCGTGAATAACTTAATTCCTGTTGCACCAAAAAGTACTTGTGACGATTCTTAGAATTTTAATTTGAAGGACTTGTATTTTGTTTCTATATACATATACATTACATAGGGTATATACATTAGTATAGGGCAGATTTCTTGCAGATAGAGAAGAATTTTGAATACTTTCCGATGAGGTGGATCTTCTTACAAAATTTATCGTTGGTATATTTAACATGTCTTCTATAGGTGAGCTTGCAATCTAGAATGAGTTCAAAATATAACCGATGTCTTTCTTACACGTCGGATTGTTGATTATGAAGAATCAGGTGCTGTGGGAGTTGCTATGACGATTGATATGTTTTTCACTTTCAATCATCCGCTTAAGCGACTATTGCTTCCTGCTATGGTTGAGCTATTCTTGCTAACATTGTCGAATGGCGCCATCGCAGCTATCCAAATGTAGAGGTATTCGTACGACTAGCACTTCCTTTCTCAAATAACATACACATATTTGTACGAACCCCTATAGAAGACTTTGGTAGAATGAAAGGAACTTAGCAAAGGCTTTTTATGCTACGTTCGCGAATGAATGTACGAGCCGCGAACAATCCTTCTGAGCATTTCAGTATGAGCTCAGAAAATAAACCCCTTTACTAATAAGGCCCCAGCCGTGTTTAGGAAGGCTGTAAATCCCCTGGATGTGCGGCCAAACATTGACACTATCTGGAGCGGCGATTTTCTTTCCCCGAAAGTTCCCAAATGTTCTCGCTTCTTATAGACAAACCGATTCAGAAAATTTTCGTGAAAACCATTTCGCGGCTCACACTTTCAAGTATAGAGGAGGTTATGGGGACGTTTAGGGAAGAACCATCCTCCATTGTTTTTTTATTAGTGTAACTTGCCAGGAATGTAGCATTGATATTTAAAACTATTATTAGATATGTACTAGAAATGAAAATTCTTTTTATTTGTGCTAGAAATGAAATTTCCTTCAATTCCTTTAATTTTTCTACTTTATATTTAATAATGTGGGGTTTTTTTATGCTTTTAGTTTGGTGGCAATGATCAACTCGGAAATATCGTATCTGGATACAATTTAATATCTGGATCTCTTTATCAGCATGTGTATGGTATTATATAATCTTTGTATTTTTTTCATTCATTTTCATAGATTTTAGTAATTATTTAAGCATCCAATTTTATATAAACTTTGTGTTAATATTTGCATTCTAGGAGCTCTCTTACCAATTGTACAATCCGAAACTGGAGATAAATTTGGGAAAAGTGCAGGCAATGCTGTTTTCCTGTCACCTGAGAGAACCTCACCGTTCGATTTTTATCAAGTGATTTATATTTATTAAACATTTTTTTTTTTTTTTTTTTTTTGCCCAATATTTAGTCCGTATTGAAATGCTAGTAAAAAGACTGAATATTTTTGAAAAATTAATTTTTTATTAAGAAATAATTTTAAATTTTTTTGATAGTATATAAAGTTCAATATATTTAAATTAAAGATTTTTAATTTAGAGTAAATTCACGGTTTCGAATTAAAAATAAGTTTTATTGTCTACTTCAGTTAATTTAATTTTATTTATTTTGCTAGATTATATATATATATATATGTGTGTATATATGTATATATAATAATCTAGCAAAATAAATAAAATTATATTATACACTCAAGAGACAAAACATTATGACCACCTGTCAATAACGAGTTGGCCCACCTTTGGCGCGCAACACAGCTTCAGCCCGCCTTTGGCATGGATGCCACAAGTCCTTGGTAGATGGCCGGAGACAGATTGTACCAGATGTTTAAGCAACGGTCACGCAAATCCGAGATATTGCGAATTGGTGGTCTTTGAACTCTGAGCTGCCGTCCCAGGACATCCCAAATGTGTTCTATCGGATTGATATCTGGTGAGTTAGGCGGCCAGGACATTAACTGGAATTCAGCATCACACTCCAACACGATTTCAGCCTTGTGACAAGGGGCATTGTCCTGTTGGAACATTCCATTTCCAGCTGGAAAACAGAGGCCATGTAAGGGCGCAACTGGTCCACAATGATGTTCAGATACCTTGTAGCATTCATGGTCTGCTCTACCACAACCACGGTCCCAGAGATGCCCAAGAGAACGTTCCCCAAAGCATAATACCGCCACCACCGGACATGTATATGACCTACTGTACATTGAGGGAGCAACTGTTCGCCTGGAAGACGACGTATCCTGACACGGCCATCGGCGTGATGAATGACAAACCGTGATTCATCTGACCAGGCAACTCTCTCCCACTGATCCATGGATTAGTCACGATGTTCCCGGCCCAGCGCAGGCGCAGTTGGCGATGACGCTTGGTCAGCAAAGGCACACGAGTGGGACGTTTGCTGCGTAGCCCCATATACAATAGTGTCCGCTGAACAGTGTGCTCCGATACTATTCTACTTGGCCCTGCATTGTTTTGGGTTGTCAGCTGAGCCGCTGTCTGGCTCCGGTTTTGCTTTACCATACGAGACAGTCTCCGACGACCTCTTTCTTGGATAGCGTGTGGACGTCTAACACCATGTCGTCTACTGCTGGTTTCATCGTCATTCATCCACTTTGCATAAGTACTAACAACTGTAGATCGCGAATAACCCATGAGTCGTGCAGTTTCGGAAATACTTGTTCCGAGCCTTCGAGCCATTACAATCTGCCCTCTATCAAAGTTCGCTTAGATCCGCAGCCTATCCCATCACACACAGATGTAAGTGAAAGAATGATTCTTCAGACTCTCCAGCAGCAGTTAAATACCACTTCCACCTGATCACGTGCCTTCCACGTCATCCAGGCGAGTTCATTGCAAAATGTAGGGGTGATCATAATGTTTTGGCTCTTGAGTGTATGTGTTCCACTTATTGTAATGAAATCGTTTCACTTCCGAGAGACTTTCAACGGTAGACTTCTCGTCTTCACTTGTTTTACATGAAAAACCTTGAAGAAAACTTCCTTAAATTAAAACCTAGAAAAACATGGTAAATTTCTACCAGCATGCTGACAGTCGATACTACCGCAAAAGTGATAGTGTTATGTAGGTGAGAAAATTCCGTGTTGTAACCCTGTTACCCCCTACACACTGACAAAAGCGCCCCCTGTGGCTTTCGGAAGAAATGGTCAGTTGGCTTCAAGACTCTCACCTACAGCGCACCCTTCGCTCCCGATAAGAAACTTTTAGCGTATAGTAAATATTATAAGGTTAAGCTGTATTCCCACCGAAAACTGAGTACTCGAACAAGCAACGCAAATAACTGGTATTTTTGCTTACACGTTTTACGCTAAAGTCTAAATTTTAATACCACCGCAGTACAAATTCAAGTTTCCTATTGGTGCAAGAGTCATCTTTCCACCGTTCTGCAGAAGTCGGGTGGTATTGAATTTAAAAGTGGCAGGATACGGTAGTGAATTGTGTCAAGACATATGCTTTCGATTGACTAGCTTTATATTTCCTGAGTATTTAGTTTTCGGTAGAAATCAATTTTTTTTTTTTTCGCCTGTTATATCCTTCTTTTGTCTTCCGACAAGCGTAATCTGTATAAGAAGACACCTCTAAATAAAATATTGCATACATCTGATTATAATATTTTTTCTCTTCGTATGTACACTCAAGAGCCAAAACATTATGACCACTCCTACATTTTGCAATGAACTTGCCTGGATGACGTGGAAGGCACGTGATCAGGTAGAAGTGGTATTTAACTGGTATTAAGTGGTGGTATTAATCCATGCCAAGGCGGGTTGAAGCTGTGCTGCGCGCCAAAGGTGGGCCAACTCGTTATTGACAGGTGGTCATAATGTTTTGGCTCTTGAGTGTATGTATATATATATATATATATATATATATATATATATATATATTATAATTATTCAATTATTTGTTATTTTAAATAATCAAACTTTTTTGTTTTGGACTTTGGAAGAAATACTAATTTCAAAAAGATTAGTCAGCTAGTTGAAGAAATTAATACGTTTTATGTGTCTTATAATCTAATAAAGTTTGTAATTAGGAGATTGGAGTGGAAACAATTTTTGTTTTTCTTTTTCTAATTTTATGTTTTTGAAAAATTCCTAGTCATGACTATTTGAGCTATAAAGCATTTCATTTATTTTGCAGTTTTTCCTAAGAATACCAGATGCTGAGGTCAACAACTATTTAAGACTCTTCACTTTTTTAAGTATAGAAGAAATTGAAGATATTTTGCATAAGCATTTAGTAAGATTGTATTTTTGGACTCGTTTAGTTATTAAGTAATATTAACCTACTAGTGTACATATTGCTTTGCTTTTCTGCTTTGATTATTATTATTATAAATTTAAATAATCTTGCTTTTAACAGGTGGGCTGAAAGGTTCGTAGGCTGACGCATAGATGGCGCTACTAATATTAAATCTACATGAGTTTTAGTAAGCCCTAACCTTCGAAAGACACGTGTATAAATTTGACAGCTGTTGCACTATTAGTATGTGAGTTATAGAATTTTTAGTGAAGTTATAGTATTTTTAGTGTTCATCACGTGCAGTCCACTCGGCTGACTGTCGATTGGACTCCGGTGTGAAATGATGGAGCCATGTTTCATCCATTGTCACATATCGACGCGAAAATTCGGGTTTATTAGAGGGAACAGATCCAAACACTACTTAGAATCATTAATTCGTTGTTATTTTGGGTCGATTGTGAGCTCGCGCGGCACCCACTTTGAGCAGAGCTTTCGCATATCCAAATATTCATTCACAATATGTCCAACTCGTTCCTTTGATATCTTTAGGATCTCAGCTATCTCAATCAACTTCACTTTACGGTTATCAGAAATTATTTTGTGTACTTTTTTGATGTTTTTGTCGGTAACAGCCTCTTTGGGGCGTCCACTGTGTGCATCGTCCTCGGTGCTCATTTCGCCTCGTTTAAATTTAGCAAACCACTTCTCTACGGTTGATTTTCCTGGTGCAAAGTCCGAATAATGTTTATCAAGCCAAGCCTTGGCTTCAATAGCATTTTTTTTTCGCCAAAAAAGCGATGCTTTTTAACACACGAAATTCCTTTTATCCATTTTTTCAAACTAACAAAAGTTGCTTCATTAAAATGCTATAACTCACATACTAATAGTGCAACAGCTGTCAAATTTATACATGTGTCTTTTGAAGGTTAGGGCTAACTAAAAATCATATGGATTTAATATTAGTAGTGCCATCTATGTGTCAGCCTACAAATTTTTCAGCCTACCTGTTATGTATGTGCATGGTTTGATATTGTTTTAAATACAGTGATACTTTTGAGATATGATTGCACCCAACGTAGAATTTTTTGCTATGGTTATATCAAAATCTCCACTTCACTCAGGTTCCCAAGTCTTGGTCGTATAATAATAGTAGAATAACCGTAAACATTTGTCTTAAAAATATCTTGAACTTGATTACAGCCCCAGTACCAGAAAAAGGAATAATTGGGATTCTTCTGTCAAACTTTTCTAAATGTTGATTAGCTAATCCACCTCCCCCCCCAAGGGCACACAATAAGAAGTTAGAAATTAACAGAGGCTGATTTTCTTTACTAGAAAAAGAAAGAAATTAGTGAAAAATTTATAAATTGAACAAAAGTGAAGTGGGGAAAAAGAAAAATGAATACCATACATTAATAGACTCAGCATACATCTGTTTTTTTTTTTTTTTTTTTAGTTTCACTTTTACCTATATATATGCTTTTGATTTGATTTTGTTTTTATACAATATTTGTTCATTACAAAAAAAAAAAAAAAAAATAGAGAGTGATGTTTTTTTTTTTTTTAAAGAGATCTAGAACAAAATAATTTCATTTCAGTTACTTTCAATGGTGATTTAAGATACGAGTTCAGTCTTATTGAGCTTTTGTGACATAAATTTTATTGTAAGTTTTATAATTTTAGAAAAAAAAAAAAAGGTTGTTTGTAACTGGTGAAAAATTTTTTTAACTGCTTAACATGTATTAAAAGTAAAGGCTTTCATTTGATTATTATTATTGCTTTATTCTGATTTTAAGATACAAAAAAAAATTTATACTTTCTTTTGAAGTGTTACATTTTATTACTGAAAACAATGGTAATAAAATTTTTGTAAGTTCCATTATATTTGAAAAAAAAAAAAAAAAATTCTGCATGATTCAATGTGTCATATAAATTTTGTGTGTGTGTATTATATAAAAATAAAACTTATTTTTGATGTATTATAGAGAACTGATGGAATTATTCATAGGAAACAATATTCGAGTGACATAAAAACACATCTTCATTTCAAGTAATAAAATTTAATTTCTCATTTTTAAATTTTATTTCAGAAAAATCCTGATTCTCGAAAAGCACAGAAAAAATTGCTGAAGAGGTTACTTTTACTGGTTCATGGAGGTTAGCACACATTTGAAAATTTTATCATTTATTCTGCACTTCTGATTGTTGTCTTATGCAATTATGAAATTAAAATTTTAGGGATAAACATTTCATTTACAGGAATTTTTAAAATTCATTTTTATAGAAAGAAAAACAACTATTTCAAATTTTCTCAACAAATTGGTCCTAAATGTTTTATGTAATAATAAAATATATTTTTTTTATCTAATTAGCATTATTTTTTTAGCACTGTGACCGAGTACATTATATTATTGATATACTTTTAAGAAACTAAAAATACTAATATTATATAAATTTTCATGAAAATTTTACACTTACAATGATTTTCATTTCAAAATGTTATGCAATATTATACATTTAAGAAATTTATATATTTTTTTCAATTCATAATTTTTTTTTCCATAATACATAATTTTAGCAAGCATAATAAAAAATACCATTGTACCATTAAAGAATCTTTAAATTAAACATATTTTAATAAAAATTTTTAGATTTTTTTAAATTGCTGCATTACTTAATAATATTGTAAATATGAGCTACAATTATGAATTTTGTGATAATGTTTGTTAGTGGACATTCCAATCAGAAGTCCATAACTTCTCCTCCTCCAAACGTCAAACACTGCTCTAAAGTTTCATATGAGGTTGACATCTTTGCAAGTTTATGAAAATTAAAATTGTCAGAATGTCGAAATATAGAAAGTCACACAAAACGAAGGAGTCACAGTACTCTAGTCTATTCTATTGTCTTAATGTGGGAAAATATTTCTATGAACAGATTTACAGGGGTAAACGAAGTGGGTAGTTGAAGGATAAAATAAAGAGACAAAGGAATGAATGAATGTTGTATACATTTATTGAAACAGAACATTGATCCTATACAATGGTCTTCTTGAAATCAATGTCTATAGAATCTTCTACAGTTATAATATAATCCATATCATTTATATCCATTGGCACAACGATGTCACTCATCCTAAGCATCATTCCCGCTAAAATTCCACTCTGCACCCTGGTTGTCTATTTGTTTATGATCTTTTTGTATTGATTGAATCCATCTACCTATGTTTACTAGCATTTTGCGTCCATCGTTGCATATAAGCTAATATTAAAAATTTCACTAAAGGTTTTCCTTATTTTTGGTTTTTACACTTATAAATTTTACATCATTGTAGCTTTTATTGTTATATTTTGGTTAGATCTCGGCAACATCATTTATTATTCCTGTAACACGTTTGGATCCCGAACATATAATAGCCGAAACTGAGCGCATGGCTCCGGATTCTAGGTTAACTCTTCTCCCACTACATGATGTGTGGCTCTTTCCTTCTACCATACTCTTTCAATGTTTCTCTACACAATGATATATTTAGATTTTCCAATTCTATTTCCACGTTTATGCTCCAATCCTGCACCTGCTACCTACACTAATTTTATTGATGTTTTTCATATCAAAAGTGTATGTAATATGCTACCGTAACTCATGCCAAACAGATATCTGACAATTGAATCCAAGTCACCGTAATCTATTGTCTACGCTGTTTGGCACCTTAAATAACTACACAAATAATGGTTGGAAGCAAACTGTGTATTAAGGGCTAATTTGTAGTACACCAGATGCTTGTTCCACAATTTGCTTTTTCTCGCCTCTTTACACAAATACGTATGATTCCATTGCACTTTTGTTTTTGCAATTCCACACCAAGCACAAAAATTGAACACACATCCAGTGAAGCCAAGTATTGCTGTGTTTTGAATCTTGTCAAAGAATATTATAGCAACCCTCTGTTACTCCAACTTGCCAACGTACCATTTTAGAGGACTTTGAGTGATAGTGTAGGCCAGCATCCTATAGACATCTTTGAGTTTTAGCTAAAAGCATTTTTTTTAAATTTGAAAGTGCAGCAAATCGCTATTCTTGATAGTGATCTATCTCACCGCACACATGGGATTGATGACTTACTTCTCTTTGTTTCTGGTAAAAACTGCCACATTCAACTCAATAGAACAGTTTGTCTTAATCTCTTTTCACTCTTCATACACCTTAATAAAACTTTTCATTTACGAGTATCCTCTTACCCATTCTTCTAAGTAAAAAAATAGTTTGCTAGCATTATTACATAGCAAAAACAAATTAATGAAACCACTCAAATGAATGACTTATAGGCTTTTTATTTTTGATTTCCAGTTTTTATTAATATTATTTTATTATAAATAATATTAACAAAAATTGAAATCAAAAATATACATAGAATAACTATGTATTTCTAATTTTTAAAAATAGCAATCTAACATTATAATTATTTTGAACTGTATTATCTTACTATCTTAGTATACTAAAAATTCATGCCAATCGTTCAATTTGATAAGCAAGTTGTCAAACATGGTATTCTATAATTTAAATGAGAAACAAAGGCAGATATAATCTCAAGTTTGCATAAGCAATTACCATTAATAATATCAATATATATAAGCAATTGCAAGTATCTTACAATTGCATTCTTGGTATTCTTCTATAACAGCTACCAGAAATAAATGAGATTTCTTTCTTTTCGAAATAATACAGTAGTATGTTAAAAGTTCAATAAACATTTCTTTTTCGAAACTAATAATTATTCAGTCTTGTTGAGAGAACAACTTATGAAACGGATTTGAAATCCAATAATCTTCACTACTTCACTTTGGGAAAAACTGTCTATGGGTCTCTATTATATTACTTTTTACCCCTATAGACGATTTCAGCTTGTTTTCAAATAAGAAATTGTGGAATATCTTAAAATTCAAACTAATCTATTTTTTTATCCAAAAATATCTAGATATGTAAATAGTATTTATATGGTCTTTATAAAACCTAAAATATTTTTTTTTTGTATCACTTAAAAATGCTTTATAATAAATTCATTAGACTATCATTTTCTAACGTTTATGTTGTATATCCTTACGGATAAGGATAGGAATGTCGTGTACTTATATCTATTTTTATATCCAATTTCGTGACCACATATTGGATTTTATCAGACTCTTTAAAGATGTTATAGAACTATTCTAAGTTAAACTTAGCTTTCACATATTAAATGAGCACTTCCTTCAATGAATATTTTATGCTGGAAAAAAAAATTGGAATTTCTCAAATTTAATTTATAATGAATAGTTCATTAAGGATACACGACATAAACATTAGAAAATGATGGTCTAATGAATTTATTATAAAGCATTTTTATGATACAAAAAAAAAAAAATATTTTAGGTTTTATAAAGACCATATAAATACTATTTTTTCAGCCTCTCCATGAAAAGAATGCATCATCCACTATTGTAATATAACATAATTTTATGCGTATGGAAGACATTTTTACTGTAACATTTTTTTGTTATTTATAATTATTGTAGAAAAAATTTTTCTACAGATAGCAAACAAAACAAAGACTGATTAACTAGGGATATGTTAAATAATTCCTAGTTAATCAGTCTTTGTTTCATCATCGCAAAACTCAAGCATGTATTTTATTTTCTAGAAAAGTCTAAAGTGTATATATATATAGTTCCATCAGGTATGGCAATATTAATGAATCCATGTAAAATTATTTATATCACTAAAAGGTATAATAAACATATCAGATATATGCAGCAAAAGGCTATAGTCCTTCAAAAGTGGAATTCTACTCTGTAGTGATTTCTTATTATGACAATAGAAAGCATCAACAATTCTAGCAACTTTGCTAAGATGTTAAATTCTTATACGACTTGTGTATCCATACAATTTGTTTTTAAACTCACAATATAATTTAAAGACTATCATGAATAGTCTAATTGAATAGCGGTTAAAAAATTTGTTCAATTTCCTTCAAATTTTATTTAACCTTATAGTACTTTTTGTATTTCTATGGTAAAATGTTAGTTGAATCATGATAGAAAAATGATTTCCCTCTTTTTTTTTTTTTTTTTTTTTTTTAGAATCCGGTCTTAACTTAGCTGAGACAGCAACCAAAATTTTATTTCATTCTGATATAGAATCACTTGCAAGTTTGAAGAGAGAAGACATGAAACATGTATTTCCTGTTTCTAACACATCTGAAATTTTATTTGAACCAGAGATGACTCTGTTAGACCTTACTATGAAAGCAGGCTGCTTTTTAAAAAAAAGGTATTTAAATCTTTAAAATATCCTTCTTTTAATTTGTTAGTATTTAGTTGTATAAATGGTATTCATTGTTAAAATGCTGCAAATCTATTGATAGTATTACATTATGTTTTGTTAACTTTTTTTTATTAATATTCTTAGATGACGCACAGCGTATTATTTGTGGTGGAGGAGTATATTTGAATTTTAAGAGAATAACTTCACCTCAATTTATTATAATTCCAGAGCATCAAATATTAAGAAATGGAATTTCTTTAATAAGAATAGGTAAAATATTTCCTTTGCTTTTGTATAGCTTGAATTACTTTATTTCAAGAATTAAAATATATTTTTTTTTTCTATTCCAGGAAAGAAGAATTACTACTTAGTGTTATGGAAGTAAATGTATTTATATAAAAATAAATTATTCCTTGAGCTTCTTTGATATAACATATTTTTTAAAAATTTAAATTAATGAATAAACATTTTAGATGAATCATATTTTAAAATTAATTTAATTTTTATATATATATTTGCATTTTAAATATTAACTGCCATTCTTGAAGGAGTAATTAAGAAACTTTTGATATTGCATTCAATCTTGAATTGTATTCTTGCACTCTGACAAGTTCCAACTTGCTTATTCAAAATATTGTATTCCAACTATATCAGTTGGAATACAATTGTGTTATGTTTTGCTGGAAAATATTCAACAAGAAAAGTGAAACGATTTCTCTTGTGTAATTGAGAAAAGTGGCAACACAGATTTACCAAATGTTGATAGAAGTATATACAGATTAAGCTGTGAACATGTATCTTCATTGCATCAACAGGAAAATATTGCAAAAGCTTGAGATATGATTAAAAGCTGTTGCATATGAACAAAGAAAATGGTCAAACAGTTAACCAATAATATTATAAAAATTTTGTGAATATGTTAGTAAGAAGCACACTGAATAAGTGTATCTTGTATTAAGACAATGTGGTACCAATCACTTTTTGGGCAATTGTCGTGCATAGCTGTCCTTGAACATCCTATACATTCCCTAGACTTAGCATTGGCCAATATTTTCATATTCGCTAAAAGGACCCATTTTTCAATGGAGAGCTCTTGTGCTGGCTGATAGAAAATGTTATGCAAAAATATTTTAAACAGTGGAAGGAATGTATGGGGATTCAATGGGGTTTTACGTTGAAGGCAACTACTAATAAATAAAAGTACAGCATCAGTCTCATTATTTTTGAGTCAAATGTTGCATAACTTGTAAAAATTTAAAGCAATTTTCCACTTAAGCAGTGTTACTACTTTTCAGAAGAAAATTTTAAACAGACAAATAATATCTTTATTGCTGAGTTATGCTTTTTGATTTTTACATAAAATATGTGTTCTAAATAACTAGAAAATCACTTTGTACTTGTTAGTAACATACTCCAAATTTCGGCTTAGCATTTTATAAAATTTGTTCAGCCTACAGGGTAAAAACATATATAAATATCCGAATGTACATTTATATAATAATTAACAAAATTGCAAAGAATAAGTTGCAATATTCCTTTTATATACATTACATACAGAATAATTAAATATTTGACACCAGAAAATGAATCTTGGTATAAAGATATGTTAAAAAATTATGCACAAAAATGACAGAATATGATTCTCAGCGGGATCTCCAGTTCTCAGGCCACAACTTGGTAACAAAAACCTTGCATCAGACGATAAACTCTTTTTGGCAAATGCATACCTGGAAATGGCTGATGAACTGACCCCACTGTTTTAAGTAATCTGTAAGATGCTGTTAAGGCTTTCCCATAACAAAATATTTAGAAAGATAACTTACAAGAGCCATTACCAATCTGATATTTATTAATGTACAAAATAAAATATTTTATAAATTGCAAAAAAAAAAAAAAAAAAAAAAAAAAAAAAAATTGAATGACATTTATAAGCTGTATTGTTTAGAAATTGTCTTGTAAATGTTTTTACTTTTTGTTTTTTAAATAGTAATGCATAATTTAAAGAATCAGCATTAATTTAGAATGATTGTTTTGTTTGTAATTTGAGTGGCCAAACTTTATAATGCAAACAATTGGTTGCTTCAATATATTTGTTCATAAAAAAAAAAAATATATATATATATATATATATTTGAACAAAAATTGTAAGACCATTTTAATGAATAAGATTAAACAACTCTGATTTATTTATTAACATATAATTTATTATAGAAGAAATGAGAACAATTTTAAATTTTGTTGATTATTAAATTTTAATTATTAAAAAGTCTCTTAAAAACACACATATTTATAATCCAGCTTGAGATTTTTGTTGTAAAAATTTTTTTCATTAAATAAGCATTTTCTTTAGCATACAAATTAGAAAAAAAAACACAAAATAGTAATGGATAAAGGGATATACAAATGTCCATGGAGTGATGACCCCCATTAATGAGAACATAGGAATATCCATCTTTGCAACTCCATGCACTGAATAATATAAAGGTAAAAAGGAATGAAGAGTGAAATTCCGTTGTTCATAAAACTGAATGGCTGTTGTGTTTGACGTCAAAACATAAAGTAGACAGCTTTGCAACTGTTGCCATCAGGGTTTTTTGTCAGATGGTCGACTAGACTTGTCTCAGCAAAAAGAGTGGCTAAAATAAAATTCAGAAATCCTATGTACAAGGATTACATATTAATGATACTCAAGTTTAAAATTTATAAGACTCTAAAATAAGATGCAACAGAAAAAATATACAAAACTGGAATAACTAAAATAATATTTTCTTTACTGTGCTATTAATATAGTATCAAAACTGCCAGTGAGCTTTTGGCAATTGTTCTTAAAAATAGAATAGAAAAGTAATATAATCTCGTAAGTATGGCAATATTCATCTTTTATTGTGACAATTAAATTCTATTAGCATAAAAATATACATGATAGAATACACTGGAAATATGTTGAATGTATTTGGGAAAGGAACAAAATCCAAACATTAAAAAAAAAATTATCCTATCCTATTTAACTAAAAATTCTATCCTATGATATAAAAAATCTATTTTAAATTTAA